>JAQISU010000088.1:4717500-4805000 GCA_029339505.1 Unio delphinus
ATTTTAATAATATTTTGAAAGTAATGTGAAACAACACACACACACACACACACACACACACACACACACACATATATATATATATATATATATATATATATATATATATATATATATATATATATATATATATATATATATATATATATATATATATATATATATATATATATATATATATATATATATATATATATTAAATTAATGCCAAATCCTTCCCTCACCATTTTCTAGTATTTCATCAATGGAGTGAAGCAGCATTTTAAATTTACGAGTTTCCTTTTGTGTCGGGTCAGATGTAAATTTGTCACTCAATTACACCTGTTCTATTTATGATAGATTATGAAATCCTTTTTTAATTAGCATAACTTGTCATAATTTATGCCAAATGAATATGCTTTGTTTTACATTTACAGAGTTAAATAATGTTCAGTCCTGTCCAAATGAGTTTAAAGTCAATTTATTATTAACCACAATTGTGTTGGCTTATATTTGTCCTGCGACACTTTTTCATTACCGCAAAGGTTAATTAAAACAATGATTACATATCAAGTACGGGAATACATACATACATACATACATACATACATACATACATACATACATACATACATACATACATATATATATATATATATATATATATATATATATATATATATATATATATATATATATATATATATATATATATATATATATATATATATATATATATTCGTACGTACCCCCTCCACTTCATTATTAACTGAATATTGAATATGCTTTATTGCCAGGTGGTACAATTCGTTTAAAACAGAACAATGGATTTATTTCGTAGTTTATACAAATCATCTATTAGCATAGGTGTGAACAGTGTACAAGAAATGAGTTCGTTTTTAATGTCAAGAAGGTAATATGTCTATTTCAACAGAGATGTGCTGAAGAATGAAAATAAACCTGGAGGGTGCAAACCTGCTCCACCAAGAAATCTGAAATACAGCTAAATTGCACCAATAATCAGGTTTCAGGTTTTCAAAGCTTACATTCGTGATCCAGGGAACCTTTTACTTATCAACGTATATATTATCCTGAATACAATGCAGCATGTGTTTTTTAAACAAAAATTGTTTTCTAAACGAACAAACGACTGTTTGTTCACTTAATACCGAAAGCGTTTGGCGGTAGCATTCGGTTATTATGAAAAGACAGGTGCAAACTCAGTCTTCTACAGGTTTCCATGCAGTTATGACTGAAAAGTTTCAAATCGTTGTCCTCATCATTTGTACTTTAAATATGTTCTTTCACCAAGAAACAAGCGTAACACATAAAGCTACAATGTTATGGTACTTTACTTTACACTAGGGAGAAAGGAGTATGTGGTTATCAATAGGTTTTAAGAGTTTAAATTGTGTGTGACAAAGTGCAAGAATCACAAATATCCAGTAGCTAGTCTCTGGTCTCTAACAAAAACACGACAACCTATTCTCGATTATTAAATTCGGTGAAAGTCACATGTTGTCCATGATTTCTGCTTTATGAGAAATAAAATTGTAAGTTTGTTAAAGAACTGTGTAGTTTTGTTTCAATATAGCTAACATTCAAACCACTGAATGGAGAGTATACTCACATATAGGTCAAATGGTCTCAAAAGCTAGCTCACAAAATCTACCAATGTTCATTTTCCATGTTTCCTCTATCGACGTCAGTGGAGCTTGTAAAGCGTTCTAATTGACATGGGACTAATTGTTAGCATTGAAGCCTTGGTATAGCATGAAATGCCTGTATTGTTCTCTCTCTCTCTCTCTCTCTCTCTCTCTCTCTCTCTCTCTCTCTCTCTCTCTCTCTCTCTCTCTCTCTCTCTCTCTCTGTTGTTGAAATAGCATGATCTCATAATGATTATTAGTTACAAGAACGTAATATTGCTTGCTAGTGTCTGTATGTTTACAAATGTATATCCTATCGTGTTTATCGGTAATGAAGAAGAAGATCTGTATCCTGTAAAACAAAACACAGTTCCAGAAACCTGAATAACCCGACGAGTGATAACAGTTCTGTTCTGGGCTCAGCTTCGGTCAGATCTGACCATAGTTTTGACAAGAGAGAGATCTTACAGATAATGCTTCTGACACAAATGTTCAAGTTTGGTTGTTTTCTTCACTATTAATTGATAACTACTATGGACACTACATCAAAAGCTGATTATTATATGCTCAAGTCCCTATTGCTTATATAGATGTATACTTGCATTGAAAACAAACATCGCAAAAATCGCTGAATGGCCTCCCAAAAAGAGTGAATGATACAATCATAGAAAATCATTAAGTGTATGTCAAGGATGCTTGCTCTTTGCAAAAAGCATGCATGCTATTCTAGAACTTTTAAAATGGGCTTATCAGCATGTTGTATGTACAAATTTACCTTATCAGTATGTTACACGTGCAACATGCTTTATCAACATGTACAGGCTTCCAGTTGTATTGGCAAACTATGTGTATAAATATGATAGTTACTATGGATCGTGTAGATTAATTTCATGTCTGCGTCTTGTCATATTCACAATGATATTGTTTGATCAAGTGTTGAAAATTTACGACTCGTGGTACCATGGTATATATAAATAGTATGGTAAACTGCAATGTAAATTGCTTTTCTAGACCTTAATATTACATGCGTACAAATTTTGTATGTGACAAAAAGCGGCTTAAAGAAAAGGAACTTATTTTGCTTCAGATCTTTTGACACATGCACAGTTTGCATCTGCATTATGGATTTGGACGACAAGAACGTTAAGAAAATCGCATTGTCTTCTACATGAATCAAGACCCACTTTCACGTAAGGCACTTTCCATTATATAAGAATATTGTATATTTAGTAACAGTGTATTGTGTGATTTAACTGGGTCGCACAACTCATGTCAAATGGCAGTAATACAAGCCTATTAATTACATGAATATCTTCAAAGATATTTTTCTAGAGTTTCTCTTCTTGTCAATCTTTGACCTCCTGTTCATGTTAACTGATGAATATTTTGCTTGCAAGATCCCATCAATATATTTGACATTAATTAATATAAATATTTAACGTACATACCATTCCGACGAGTTGCACATAGATAATATTATTACATTTATATCTTTTATGAAAAAAAAATTTAAAAAAAATAGAATAAATAAAACTATACACAAGCATATAAGAAAAATATGAAAAATATATAATAACCCATTTTACTTGTATTAATTGTTAAATATACATCAGTAAAAAAAAACAATAATAACTATTGCGCTTTTGACTTAAAACACGGGGCCAAAATGCGAATGAAAACGGATGAAACATCGAACAGGAACGTTAATTATGTAGTGTTAAGATAAATCAGGATTAACACGAGGAACATATGGGTAACAACCTAAATATAGACCATCCAAAATTAAATATATGTTAGTTTAAAAGCTATGTCTTTATGTATTTCCATGTACGATCAGTATATTTGCCCGACCGCCGTATAGTATTCTCTTTAATACATTACACATGCTTACTACCATATTCGATTTAGCAACGAGTTATCAGGAAAAGTTAGAGCTTAGGAATTCTTGAGTATGCTCCGTTAAGCAATATATAAATAGTGATAAATACTTACATCATTTCGGATTTAGAAATTAAACTGTTATTTATAATATCACTATACACAAGCAATGCACTGTTGATTCATTGTCATGTCCTAACCTAAAGAAAAACAAGTTTCTTATAATATTGTTTCATGTGTGTGTGTGTGTGTGTGTGTGTGTGTGTGTGTGTGTGAGTGTGTGTGTGTGTGTGTTGTTTAAAATATTTCCAATTTATTGATAAATGTAATGTTTACCCAGATTTAACATATGCTGATGGTTGTGAATAAATAGCGCTATGATTGGAGCAATTGTATGTGAATTGACCTAAATTAATTAGTTAACTCATATTAAGTTCCGTATGTTTAATTAAATGACAATAAAATAGTTTTAGAAAAGAAGACCCAGTCTATACTGTATCATTCCACCTCGGACTACTTGTAAAAATATGCGTCATGTTGTTTGCTTTCTTAATTCAAGGCAAAAATATATTCTTCAATGATATCAAAACAAAATTAATTATTCCTTTAAAAAGTGTAAGCCATAAGCGCTGTTGTTTAAAAAAAAGTACTTTATATGTACGATCAGTAGAATATTTTACAGACTGGGAAAGTGAAGAAATATTGTTTAAATGAAAGTATACACTGAGCACAACAATAAGAATTATGCTACTACAGATGTTACGGCATCAATGAATAATTATCAAGTAAATAAAATTATATACCGTCTACGAGACATGGTTCAAAATTATCATTGTCTGAAAATACACCTGAAAACTAATATGACTTTTCCAATCTAGAAGATTCTCATACCAGAATCAAGACTATGCTCAAACTGAAGTAAACATGTTTATTATAATAATTATCAGAATTTGTAACCCACACTCTTAGAAAAATATTAGCTATGTATTGTGTCGTTTGCAAAATAAATGTCACTGGTCAGGTATACCTGAACCTGATTTTAGACAAAGTCAGGTACGAAATACAGATGTATAGAACATATAATCACTAAGAACAGTCGACAAACAATATAATTTAAATATACATAACAGTGTACACAATGGCTTGTTTTGCCTAATCCATAATCTGCTGCTCATGTGTGCACTAATTCTTCAAAATTGTTTGTATAATACTTGTTTCACGTCTGGACTTATTATATTTGTTTGTACGTATGTGATTAATCGAAGACAACAAGCATACTTTTAGTACCAACTGTGTCTCACTCAGAAAAAAAGAGCTAATTCTATTATTATTATTATTATTATTATTATTATTATTATCAGTAGTAGTAGTAGTAGTAGCATCAGTAGTAGTAGTAGTAGTATCAGTAGTAGTAGTAGTAGTAATAGTAGTATCAGTAGTAGTAGTAGTAGTAAAAACAGCATTAGTAGTAGCAGCATGTGCTGTTAAGTTTCTATGACTGTGACCATTATAGCTATATATAAAACATACCAAACAATGACCTTCGCATTACATCTGATATGTGCCGATACACGCTGTAATTAGTGATTTTATTTCATACATCATACATTCAGTTGTAGTTTTTTATGGCAAAAGTTTCAAAGTTCTAGACTTTAAGTTTGATAACTAAGACAACACTTTGACAAAGAGATGTTAAGAAGGATAATCGCTATAGAGAGGTTCTACGTTCAATACTGGGTAAACAATTGTAAAAGTAACAAAATCTGTCATAGCCATTTTTTTAAATGACATGACAGTAACAAAATTTGTCATAGCCATTTTTTAAAATGACATGACACAGTAACAAAATCTGTCATAGTCATTTTTGAAAATGACATGACACAGTAACAAAATCTGTCATAGCCATTTGTTTCAAAAATGACTAAGCATTCTAGAGTACTGACATAGTGTCCCACTAGATTTCAGCAAAAATTAGACCAGATTGGTATCAAAGTTATAAAATATTGCATTATGATATTTGTTTTCCTAATGTTCTCTCTGTATCCCCATGGTTACAAGATCTATGCCCATTTTCATTTAAACTCTAAAGTGTATGTCAGTGTGTCAGGAAGGCATATTTATTGAAACTGTATTAAGCAATAATTGTTATTCTAAAGTTTAATGCAAGCATAGTTTACTCAGAGCTTATTCAAACTTGACGTTCAATGATCGCCACCTTAAATGTACCAAAGATAATTATTGATCGCTACGGACTTTTACAAAGGTTGCCAGGTTCTAAACTGTGTTACGGAAGGACATACGGTCTATCCAAACAGATAAAAAGGTAGTATTATTCAAGTCCAAAAGAACTGAATGTTATATAGTTCAGATTCTCAAATGTACGTATCACAGTGGCATGTCCATAATTCCTTTAAATAATTTACAGTAGTCACATAATATTATTATAATGCAGTGAGTACGTTTTAGTTACAATGAATAATCCTAACCAAATATCTCCTCTTAAATCATCACAACACAACAACGAATACGTTTTCAGCCTGATACCAGCGTATGAAATAAGAATCCGAAGTATGAATGATGAATCTAACTTCTTTCTTTCTACACAACCTCACGAGCCTATGTCGCAATATACCAAACCTGACAGATATTACTACTCGATATAATATTTCAAAATAGTTATTCATGTGACCTAACCATTCCGAATGGAAATCAACTTAATTCTTCTAAAAACGTACCTGACTTAAACCCTCCAGACAATGAGAAATTACTCCAAAGTTCCCAGCAGATTTTATTTTTAGAAACCTGATAATATCTACTTATAGAGCCTATGTAACATACATTGGCAATATCTAAAAATCGAATTTTATACCCGAGTACAAAAATGATCTCTCTCATATACTGACTACAGGTGGTC
The DNA here is from genome assembly GCA_029339505.1 of Unio delphinus. NCBI lineage: Eukaryota > Metazoa > Mollusca > Bivalvia > Unionida > Unionidae > Unio > Unio delphinus. The sequence goes on from JAQISU010000088.1 coordinate 4,723,918, forward strand.
CTTACAATTTATACTCATGAATAAAAACATCATATATAGAACTAAGAGCTACGCAAATACAGATACGCATACTACCATAACAATATTGCTTAAGCATTCGCATTTGCAATTTCGCCTGCGGATTAAATACGAATACACTTAAGATTCGGTGTAATATTTAATGTAAAGGCCGTCATTAGTATGGCTTGATATATAAATATCTGCTCTTAATCAGATTTGTTCTCGAATTTTTAAAAGCCCAGGAACTCATTTAAAGAGTTTCTACTCAGTCGGCAGTGATTAAGATATGTTTTTCAGAAGCAAGAATTTGTTTGAAAATTGTATGGAAAAACTGTTTTGTGTTATCAATGTATATGTCTATGTCATTTTTAGTATATGATTATATATATATTTTGTGTTATCATTGTATATGTCTGTCATTTTTAGTATATGATTATATATATATTTTGAATTATCAATGTATATGTCTATGTCATTTTTAGTGTATGATTGTATATATATTTTGTGTTATCAATGTATATGTCTGTCATTTTTAGTATATGATTGTATATATATTTTGTGTTATCAATATATATATATATATATATATATATATATATATATATATATATATATATATATATATATATATATATATATATATATATATATATATATCTATATCTATATATATATGATTGTATATATAGTGTACTTTTTGTCCATCACTGCAGAATTTGGTGATCATTTGTGGATAGAGTGTTGTGTAACGTCTATTTTGAGATATTTAGAGTGCATGTAGATTGCCTAGGATCTCAAGTTAGGTATTTCCGATAATTAGTAATATAAACATACACGTTAACTAGTTTGGGGTCGTTTCCGATTGGGTAGGTGGACCAACTTGGTTCTTAAAAGAAGTACGTTATTTCCGCTTTAATGGACGGTTTGTTGGGTTCTTTTATAACTTGGGGTATTGTGAAATGTAACGTGGTGAGTTGGAAAAACGTATTTTTATGGCCATATGCGTCTACGTAAATTGACCTGGAGTTATTATTTCATTACCTGTTTAAGATGTTATTGCTTTAATAAGAGTCTGCAGATGTGTATAATTTTGTGCTTAAATACATTGTGGAACTCTTGTAAAATAATTGAAAGGAATTCTTGACATGGACATTATAACTTAACATGATAGTTGACAGACCCGTACATTCAAGAATCTGGAATTATTCGGAACATTCGATTCTTCAAGACTTGTGACAGAACCTTTGGCTTTTTTTATTTAATTTATAATAATGTAAGTTCCTATTAATTTTTTCACTTTTTAACTTTCATAATTTCATTATCTATTGTTTTTTACAAAATGTGATGGCTTTGTTTTTTCTGTTACGTTACTTACTTTATAACCATAGAGTCGCAACATCCGCGTCATTGAAAATGTTTAACATCGACGCTATCCGTCTCATAAACCAATCATTCATACGTACCAATTGTAAGTCGATATATTTATTTATACCTTTAAAGCTGATTTACTCTTTACAAGACGGCAATAATCAGACAAAATAAACTCCTAAAACATTATATTCTTGGCACATCAGGCTGGATGTTCTTCCAGCAAAAACTTACCAATTCAGGAAGAATCACTACTAATACCTTCAAGTCTTTTTCTGACATTCGAAGCTATTCTACTCGCATGGGAAAGAGACGACGATGTTCTGAATAATATACATGTATGATAGAACATCGAATTGATATGTTTTCCGTCATTTAGCTATGATAATTCAGCTACATTACATTTTCATTCATTGGTCTTATCGTATACCTAACAATTCTAAATATATTTAATTTTACGTACGGTATAATAATATTTTCAAACTAAGAATCCACTTGCATCCACTAAGTGACGTCCTAAAGTATAATGAAGGATCTGTTTGATATAATTCATTGTGACATGCCAAGAAGCAAATATAAGAATGCAAATCAGTCCGTAAAGTGATAAATTTAAATAGCAAATACATTTACTTTCATGCTTCTCTGTAGGTAGATTTGTTTCTAATATTTCCTTGTATTTTCATTCAGATGTATTTTAATTTTTAATGGCTTTTGAGCGACATTTATGTAAGCTTGTGGTTAAATGATTCTTTCATTGATATATTAAAATTTATTTATGATCAAGATTATGATCCAGTTTTGAAAAAAGGTCAAACAACAATTGTATACACAGTATGAGGAAACACGAGAAAACGAAACACGTGCATGTGTTCAGGCGGCCTGAAACCCAAAAAGGTAAATTAAAGTCGAATGCTACGAGTTCAGTAATTTGAGAATAAATTAACTAACTACTTAAACAAATGTTTGAAACTTTAGTTACTTAAACGGCTTATGTAATGAATAATGTGACAAGAGAAGATCATATTACAACGAAGTATTAACTATATAAAGTATATCAGTTTTCGTACTTACTGAAATGTTAACTTTTTTATTCTGTCTCACGGCACATTGTTAATTAAACATTATTTGATGATGACCCGTCTATATGTGTGTGGCTCTGATAATTAAAATCCAAGATAAATTGAAATGTCTTATCCATACATCGAGTCAAACAATTTAAATGATTTTAATTTCGGATCGATACATCGAGTTCAACAATTTAAATCATTATAATTTCGTATCGATACGTCAAGCCCTACAATTTAAATCATTTTAATTTTTATTGAGACATCGAGCCGAACAATTTAAAAGATTTGAATTTTTTATCGATACATCTAGCCCATCAATTCAAATGATTTTAATTTTTTGAAATAATGCACGCACGCACTCACGTACACACAAGCACATACATACAAACACACATACATACATACATACATACATACATACATACATACATACATACATACATACATACATACATACATACATACATACATACATACATACAACCTCCACAATATCTTCGTTGCCGCTTAATTATCTTTCCTCTTTTGCAATGAATCACAATTGCATTGCAAGTGAAACTTCGTAACCTTTAATCATCCATGATATTGGTCTCTTACCTGTCAGTCAAAGTGTTCACCTTCAGTCTGTTATCACTTTTACCTCTGATAAATTGATCGATATTAATGTATAGTGCTGTGTATTAGCCGATATTAAGGTTGCGTTGACTATGACAACATACCCTGCTCTTTAAAGTTTCTAGCAAGTTTACAACATTACAGCTTTCAATTTCAGTATCGACAATATTATCGTAAACACCATTTACATAGAAACGATTTTCAAATTCGTTCATTCCAAAACCACTTTCTCTTAGCACAAGAAAGTGTTAGGACGTATAAAAGACAAACTAGCAATAGTTTTCGATAATCCAGACTTTAAAAACCGCAAACAAGAATTGAAAATGGAATATTGCGAATGGAACATACAATGGTGCCGCAATGTTAGCAAAGTGAATGGTATAGTTGTTTCCTCTCTTTGTTATGCAATGGTCTCAAGTACATTATTCATAATGTTGAATGTACAAGTCAGCCTTACTTACATTTGGCTTTGAATATAACGTTAAAGGTTATGTGAAATTGATTGTAAACAGTCACATTTGAATGAAATGGCTGGACATTTAGTTGATGTAACCTTACCGGGATATGACGTAAAAGCATCCGTATGCTTTGTTCTATTATGCAAATACCATCATTCCAGACTCAATAATCCATGATCTATCATGTTTAATCTTACGATATTGCTATTATTTAATATTAGTCTCATTCGTCATTTGCTAATAATTGTACAGGAAATCTCACAGAAACAATATTCAGATTCTTTCCAAGGAATGCATTAAGGCGCATTAACAATTAATTTACCGTGCTGATACGTTGAAGATATGACCAAAGTTGTACCTATGTAATAGTAATTTTGCTTTTCTGTATCAGTAGTAACCCTACAGTAGAAGCGCATAGTTGGTTGCATATGCTTCACTGTGCTGATAAGTGCATACTACGCATCTATTTTCATTAACTAAGCCCTAACGCATAATGAAGAATTTGCTTGGTATATTTCATGTTGTATGTCAAGACAGAGAAATGGTAATGCATTATGTACAAGATCTATATTGCTTGCATTAAAATTGTTTGTAATGCTTCCTTATAGTTTCATTCAGATTCGATTTAGTTCTTTAATTTACTTTTATGACGGTCGTTTATTAATTAATTTTTTGCTGACTCAAGTTAAATATTGAACATCCTGTACGGTGAAAGAATAACAAATAGAAGAAAAAGCATCATGAGTTGCAATACGGAATAAGTTGGTATTTGATATTCATAAAATTAACGAAATATTTTGATAACTTCGAAATTCGCATAATCAACGAAATATTTGCATAACATCTAAATACTGACCTATTAAAAATTATCTCTTACACTAACCACATCTTCTATCTATCCATACAGCTGCATACATTTTTTAATGATACAATGCAAAAAGTATATATTTGTGCAAAGAAGTGTCCTCTTTATAACAATATTAAAACGATATATTTATTCCGCATGCATGAATAGAATAATGTTCTTTTATCTCCGTTTCTCCATCAATCTAAATTAATGTCAATATCATTCGAAAAATAATATATGTATTCTAAATCAAGAAAACAGAGATAATAAATTTAGAATGTTTCTCTGATGTCTGACAGCAATGGTTATTTTAGTAAACCTTGGGACAAGAAGCTGTGAAGGTAAAGATTAAACAGCAATTAAACAAACCAATGTGGGGCAACATAAAAGCAAAAGCAACATAAATGACAATAGAGAGATAGTTTCTTGATGTCAAAAATATATTTCGACAAATTGTTAGGTAACTTCGAAATTGTACCAGGATCTCTAAATATTTCATACATTTACAAACTAAGGTACGGAACTCTCAAACAAAAATGAAAATAAAAAGACGATCATAAATTCAATTCAAGGGTAGAAAATGATAGATTTCTAAAGTTTCAAAGATGTGTAGCTAGATTTCAATTTAACAGAAGTGACATTTCGTATATACCAGATCTTACCACTTCACCGCAAATTGTCATATCCAACATGTTTCAATATGTTTTACACGTAATGCTAATCAATATATATCAAAGCCAAAAACGCTCCAATTATTTAAATAAATAATATGCTATATTTTCCACTAAGGGAATAATGAAATTGCTTTCAATGCGGATGGAGTAAAGTGCAATATGGATTTTTAATGTCTGAGCCTATTTAGTATAAACTGTTAATACACGGTCTGTGTATGGTGGATATATAAGAATGTCTGAATATTAGTGTGTTGCACAATAAAGTTCTTTATTAGCAAAGAGTACGTCCATAATACTCTGAAAGTACTCCTCATGCACCTCAACACATTTTCTCGGTCTGATTGTCCAATTAGGAAACGCCATTTTGTAGTCACCTTTCAGTATGTTGATAATATGATTGAAACATTAATTACAGTTGCATCACTGCTGTCATACCGTCTGACCCTCCGCGAACCGTGAATATCTGGATTCAGCCACAATCGATTGGAGCTAAATCAGGAATGTATGACTGATTTGGCAAAGTGTGTATGCTGTGCTCCTACAGGATGTCAGAGTGTAGATGGATGTCTCGTGTACTATTGCAAAGATGGAGAGCTCAGTTGTGTTTAACAACTCTTGGCAACCCTTTCAAATCCTGAATATGTGCTATTAAAATAACATAGTCAGGCTAAGGTAACTTCACGACTAGGCATACGAGAAGTGTCATATTGTGTGTCATACCCAGTCACCACAGTCTATTTTCCCCATGACTTGGCAAGCAAGCTATTTATATTGTGCAGCCAGTGGATGATTAACATTAATGATATGCGAAAGTGAACATTGGTTAAGTTGACTTTTTTGTCTGAAAATCTTCTACGCGCTTCCTTGTCTATGATCGCAAATGTCGATTATTTTCCATATTCACTAGCACAGTCCCAAATCAGGCAGCGAGAACTATTCTTGATTGCCACGGAATACAGTTTACTAATCGTTTTGAGGCTGCTTTGTGCCGCTGCAAGCAGATCTGAATAGGCACATTTTCGTGAATGCCATCATAGTATAATTAAGTTTCTATCACCACCAGATTCCACTGTAAATTGTGTTACAGCCGCGACAATAATTCCGATCGATTCACCTATGATTAATGTTGTTGCCTTTCCAGCCACACCAAAACCAACTGTTATTGCCATGGGTCCTTCGCTGTTCTTCTGAGAATAATATAATAGGGTAGTAAACTTGCAAGACGGGCAGACCTTGTCCGAACTCATCACGTTCAGGTGCAATACGCGCATGTTCTTTTTGCCAATTACACTATTTACGACACAGTGTTTATATAACTACATAAAACCTCTTGAGGAATATTTAAATTTCTGTCAATTGAGCTTTTTACGGTTCATAAAAAATCACATCGATTACACCTATACCTTTTATATATAGCGATAGTCTTTGCCCAATAACTGTTAGCAAAAGACACGCCAGCGTATCTGATATTACCATTTTCAGCGACATCAACCAGATTCTTTGTAACGTGACAATAATATGTTGATGTGTTAAGTTTACCAGTTTGGTTTTCAAACATCACAAACATCACAACAACACAACTAGTGAAATCAGTCAAATTCGCCTTGCTCAGATCCACATCAGTACATGTCGTCGGGCAGAGTAACTTTGTAAATGTTAGTCGACATTTTATATAATATTAAACATACTTAAATATGAAATCAATAAATGTTTGTTCTATGGGTTTTCCACACGACCAAGCAACGTTTCATCAAAAAGATGCAGTAATAATAGTTCATCAAACAGAGTTTGTACTAGCATAGTCAAATACAACAGTTGTGGACGACTCTGTCGTCCACTTCCAACGTGATGCAAGTTCGTCATCATCATAGTCAGCCCCGTAAGTCTGGTAGACCGTTGAGGCACCGCACAAAACCGAACAACCAGCTTCTTCCATTCCTTTCCATTTTCCATATTTCTCAGTGAGTCACTCAGTGTCAAGCATGTTATCTTCCTTCTTCTTTCTCTGCGTGTCTCTCTTTCTTCTTTTTTGTACCGTGTCTTGCTGAATTGTCTTGGCAAGTCATGATGATTATGAAACATGCCCCTACCACTACAGTTTACATTTTTTTCACTGTGATCAGGCGATCTTCTTGAGGACCAATGATCTTTTTATCTTTTGCAATATTTCTTCATTGGTGATACTGTTTTTGTATGTGAGACAGATGATATTTCGGAAACACATCATCCTTGTGGTATCTATCCTTTTCTCTAAGTCAGCTGTTATGGTAAATAAATGAGGCTTATAAAATTATGGAGATCATCAGTGAGTGCAACAGTCTGACCTTTGAACTGAGTGCAATACTGGGCTTTAATTTTGGCGGCGCTGTTCTTGTCTGTGCAGTCCTGGAGATTGCTTTAGGCTTTTATCCTTCATCTCTTGCCGTTGCCCCCAACTACCTAAAGCTGTGAAGTTTCTATCCTCGTCCCTTGGACGCTAATGTCAGTGATGATACCCTTGATGTTGTTGGTTGTCATTTTGGTCTTATCTGTACAGCTGTCCATGCCGTAGGCTGCAGAGGTCATGTTGAGGCTCAATATTAACCTAGTTATGTTTTGCTCATTTCCTGCTAGTTCATCAATGTTGTCAGCAAAACGTAAGTTGGTGATTTTTCTTCATCCGATGCTGACTGTACCTTCATTCCTTTCAAGCGCGTCAGCCATGATTCTCTTCAAAACGATGTTGAATAGTGTGGGCGAGAGCAGACAGCCTTTTCTGTTTCCGACTGTCGTTCTGAACAAGTCCCCTATGCTACCGTTGAAGTATACTGCACTGGTGCCCTTACCATAGTGGTACTCTATTACTGTGATGAGGTTGACATTGATGTTGTACAGTCTCATGTTGGCCCGCAAGGTTGCTTTCCATAGTTTGTGAAATGTCTTCTTGAACTCTACAAAGACGTGGTACAGTTAATGCTAGTGTTGGAGTTATTTCTCACACAATATCCTGAGATATTCATCTGCTCCGTTGTGCTGCACCCTGCTATGAAACATGCCTGCTCCTCTGCAATGATCTTTCAGCCTTTACTCTGTTCAGCAGTATCCTTAACATGACGGTTAATAAAACTGTACGGTGGTTTTGACACTGTTGCATTTTGCCCTTCTTGTGGAGGAGGTTGATATGTACATGGCTCCACGGTGATGACAATACTCCTGTTCGCCAGATCGTGTTCCAGATGTTTATAAAAGCGCTAATCATTTCTTCTCCCCCAGCTTTGACAAGTTCTGCTGGGATGTTGTCCTCTCCTGCTGACTTCCTCTTTTTCAGTGATCTCACTGCAACGTCTATCTTTTCACGTTGGATAGCGTGGTTGTTGACAACTCACCTTAGCAAGCATCTCTTGTACGCCAAATTGCATCGTTGGTATCAATAAAGTAATTGTGTAACTCCAAGATTGAAATTAGCAATGGCCGTTAATACTTAGTTCATGTACATTTGCGTTACTGGTTTAGCAGGATTGCAGTCAAATAATTTACTGTCTATGATCTGCATTATTAGTTGCATCTTTGAAATACGTCACTGCTGGAACAGCTGCATCTGTTACGTCCAACAAGTGTTATGGCTACATGTACATTGTCAAGAATTGATTCAATGTCTTTTCAGAATATGAAATAACTTGCACTTTTAAACAACGCTAATGTTACCGTTGTTGACAGATAACATTTGGGCATCAACACCGTACTTAGCATTATCGGGCTGAATTAGTTTTCTTGCAATTTTTTTAGTTGATTGGGATCTCTGGACGTGATTGATTAATACAGCAAATATTAAATACTTCAATCCACCAACACAGTTTTGCCCTCATGTAAAATAGAGGAACAAGCACATAATTTGAATTGAGCCATTGTTTAATTATTATAGTGTCTTGTCTGATACCTTTGCGTGACGACTTTGGTAATTTTACCACTTCCCGTTGCCAGCCCTACATTCACTAAATCAGACAATCGCTACTGAGAGGCTTCATTAATGACTTTACCAATCTCATGCGCTATTGTATCTTTCGATGGTAGTTTAACCGATTTTGTTAGTGATCGATTCACTAATCGTAGTAGTCGATCTTACATGGACTGAGCAGCCTGCAATCCCAGTTGTTTAATCCGATCTACAGCTTGTTTTGTGATGCAATGGAATACTCTCATTGCAACTTGTTTAAATGTTCATGCAGCGTGACTTTAAACAATCCACGAACAAAATCACCGAGACCAGTTCCGTAATATGTTGCGTAAACGTGTTTTCTTGCATTAACAACACGCATGGTTCTCACATCACTTACGACTGCTATTCTATTTAAATGTTAAGTCGGTCTTCAATATACTGTTGTAGCGTTAATGTCCTACAACGTGTCTGTCTTGATCCACAAAGCAATCGATATAAAACTCACGTGGCACCGTGGTTGGCGAAAACCCAAACATTTTAGTTATAACCCTGAACTGCCACGCCTTTTCAGACCTGTTTTCGAAATTGACCGAAATCGTTGAGGTAATTTGCACAATGCCAGACGTTATATGATATCACATAGCTAAATAAAAATTGTTTACCGCCTGAAACGTCGTCGTCCAAGCTAAACCTGGTCTTACTGACGACAGTGCAATGGCAACCACAAGTGTTAGAGATTCTATTTTCATGACAAAACTGAGTGAGGGCTCATTAGTATGGATGTCAATTTAGAGTCTTAGCCGGTCGCCAACTTGATTCTTCGTCGAATTTCTTCCTTGATAGATTTCATGTTGTATGCATCAGCAGAACGTTCAATATTATTCATGGTGGCGAACGTGTCTGCTGAAAACAGAAATGAGTTATCTGCGGACAGACCACAAACATATAGTGATCGGATATTAGGATAACTATGATAAATACGCAGCGATGCTAGTGTGATATCATGTGTGCGTGATTCACAAGCAGTAACAGGTGCAGAAAATGTCACACTGAATTCTGGTTTCATTTATGCGATTGTGACCATCCTTTGTAATAATCTGGGTGTACTTGACACAAATCTGTTGCAATGCAGCATATAATTAGAGCAAACCATGGAGTGTTTTCCCAAGAAGGATCGTAATCGTCTCAGAACTCGTCATTAGTTTACAAACTTCATTAGTCGAATACATCATTTATTACTTGATCAAAATCATGCATCAATAAGCCGTACGTATTTCTGTCCATAATGTCATTGGCAAGCAATATCTGGCATATCGGCGTGACTTAATTAATGAATTGGGTGCGTAGTTGTCAGCACGATATGAAACAACCTGTGTTTCTAATTGGTCCAATAGGTCATAAAGATAATTCAATCCGCGAACACCTTCTTGTTTTGGCTTTGTTTTGTTGGTTTTGTTTGAGCAATTGTTGTAGCTAACTCTTTGACTAATTGTGCTGCACGTCTTAGTTGCTCTTGTGTGGGTGCAAAGGATCTTTTGGGGAACACGTTTCGCTGTCTTAATTCTTCCGGTGGTGGTGCACGTCATGGCTATAACAAGTATGGATCTCAGGTAAGCGTGATGCGCGTTGCTGTTGTTGCAACCGTTTTTGTTGTTCCTGCTATGCACGTCAATCCTCTAGCATACGTTACAGGCCTTCCTCTGTAACATATTCGGAGACCGGGTCTCTTGGAAGTTGTTATGGTTGTCATTGCATCACTGGTTAAGGTGTGGTTTACCTTGTCATAAAGTCTGTCAATAACATGTCACCTTGTCATAAATTCTGTCCATCACATGTCACCTTCTTCAGGTCATGCCTAAAATGCATTCCACGTGCTTCAGTCCTTAACCGGTAGCTTATATCTTCCCATTAAGTTCCCTAAATACCCTTTTGATATATTCGTTATCCATATATTTATAATGTGACTTTGATCGATGTTTTAACATGTGTTCGTTCCTATTGTTGGATTTGCGAAGAGCAACACGTATATAATTTGTGAAGCTCTCTCATCATCAAAGTATCGAACCTGTGTTTTCATCCCCGACTAGTACTCAGGTGACACGTCTGGTATCCGTGTAATTGCCTATACAATGTCTTCATCAAATATATGGATGCCTTTCCACCAAGTACACAAAGAAGCTTTTCCAATGTCTTTTTGGAATGCCTCAGTCGCCTGTGTCAAACGCGTAATAGTCGCCGCAGGTTTTCTTTTTCTCTTTTATCCTTGATTCGTTGAAATATCTTACAACTTACGATCTGGATCGTGTTCTTCGTCTGTTCCAGTTAGTGCTGCTTTACGGAGTAGCTTTCCATAGTCTTGAATGACATCACTGGCAGACTATTGATAATTGCGATAATTGCCCTTGCAAGTTCCAATCAAATAAATAGTGAGTAAATTATAACTGATGCTTAGTGATGCTCACAAGAATGCTATTTGCTTATTCCACGTATGGTCTCTGGCACACCAAGTCCAATGAATAGTTCCACAACAATGTGCGTCAATGCCGCAAAATATCATCACAATGTTACAGTCGTCTGTCATTACTTTAGGCACATGCACGTATCGTTGAGTTAAGTACATCATTCAGTGTTTTATGCCATCCTCGAAAAACTACTTGTGCAGGATTCGTATGATATCAAATCGTCCATGGCAGGTGCTTGTTCGATGATGGATAAGACACTGATGGTGACAACTGCACCCTTGTCAATCAAGTCTCTTTTCGATAGTCATAACACGGTTGAAATTTTGCTAATGTGCAATCACGCACAACTATCCCACTTCAACCATCGTAAAACCATATTCAACAATAGCTGAGTTTATCCTGATTCGGTCGGTCCAACGATCAGTGGACAAAATGAGTTTCAAATATATCACCATTCTTTGATAGTTTGGGAGCTGCCTAAATGACTGAAATCTTTGACGTTTTTCAAGTCAATAATATAATATATGAGAAACTAATGTCTTCATACTATGCACGATGCTGTGTCCAGCTCAAAATCGAAATACAAAATGAACTATCAACAATTATGGAACTTTTGTCCGATGTGGAGCAAACAAGTTCATGTTCATACACAGACTTTTCAGCATCTCACTTCTATTCCATCGGTCTCAAACTCGCAGTGTTTAAGAAACAGTTATGGGTGATATCGCTGGTGCATAAACAAAGTTACGCAGTAAATATAAAGGTGAAAAACACATTCCTCAATACAATTACTGTATGGTCGGTACACGGCTTCATTACGACTCGATTGTAACAACCAACCAAAACCTCTTGAAGTATATGTGAATGGTGTCAATGCTGCCGTGTTACCGACATCACCATGCATGCAAAACATCAAACGATATCGGTGCACGTCAACGTACTGACGTGGATCTAATCCATGACAATTGCGGGACCAGGTACTGGATAACTAATCTCGAGATGAAACGTGAAAGGGGGTCTACTTCAAAAACAAGTTTGCACTCAGAGTCTCTTCCTCTCGCGGCCAAACGTCATCTCGTCAAAAGCAAATAATATTAATACAAACAAATAACGGACACAAAAAGCATGATGATATAAAGCTTTTGCTACAGTTCGAGTGAATATTGGAGATTTAAAGCCGCCTGGAAAAGGTAGCAAGTTACACAAAGGTCTCTGATGGATAATGCTTCCGGCAGGGAGTATCCATCGCTAGGTATCAAACAGGGACAAAATTATTTTAGTCCATCGGTAAACGCCCATGCGATGCTCTAACGCTTTATCATATTTGCCGTTTGTGCGAATTGTTGTCGGTCTTGAAGATATTCCACGTGCATGTCGTGTTTGAGATCCCTTGGCACAATTAGATGTGGAATGTCTTTTTGCCTTTTTAATGCTCACGGAGCTTCCGCCACAATCGAGTACATTCTAGGTCGCATACTCTTCGACTGGTTTACCCGAACACTCATCCTTGAACTTACCATCAACTTTTCTACCGCTATTACTAGACAACGCATGCTTTCTCGGATCATCACTGTATCAAATGCATTGACCAAACAATTGTCTGTCATGTCTGCGTATACATTGCTTGCATCATTGCATATGCATAGAGGTTAATTTGATCATGATACATGATGTAACTGTTAGGAGCAGAGGACACGTTTGAGTTATTTGCACTCGCATATCTGTGACTCGTTTTAGAAATCCCACCACGAAAAGATCGTCCATTAAATAAATATTGATCAATGCCGCTGAGCAATTCCAACTCGTTGCTAGCTTTTTACAAAGAATTCTAAGCCAACCCGGTGACGAGAAGTATTGCGTAGGATTTAAATTGTTTACGTAGACTACTACGAAATTGAAATAAAACACGTCAGCGAGCAGCAAGCAATACATCGGGCAGATACAGATTATGATAGTAATGTTTGATCATTCTCGATAGCAAGACGTGTTTGTGTCTGGAATCTGAGCTATCGATCGGCATTTATTTTATATATATGTTCAAACAAACAAACAAGTTATAATAAAACATGCTCAGAACGTTTCAAATACCCCTTCGGATCTGATGAGACACCGCATATAGTAGCATTTATGCTTCCGCATAGTTTCCTCTATACATGAATACATTACCTGAAGAAGAAAAGAACATTCATATTTAGAACTTTTTAGCATGGTTGACATAGAGAGGCTAACGTGATGCCTGTAATATGTTATTAATCACATTATGTCTGTAATCGAGGCAAATATTTGGCCGAAACATATTTTTCACACCGTTAAATATAATCATTTACATATCGTTTTCAATCACTTTTATGACAGCAATTGATCATTCGCAAATTACTATTCTGTCTGATACAAGTTTGGATCTTGAACTTCAATAATCTTGCTGAGTGCACAAGGATGGAAATTATGAAGTACGCAAACATTAGCAACTTTGGTAAACTACAAAACTACAAAGGTATAATTTTCTAAAATATGCATATTTGTATTTATGTATGTATTGATCTTTCCCAATCCTTCATCATCGGATAAGTTTGTGTCTAATTTAAGTATAAATCCAACGTTGTATTAGATAGATAGATAAATAGATAGATAGATAGATAGATAGATAGATAGATAGATAGATAGATAGATAGATAGATAGATAGATAGATAGATAGATAGATACAGACAGACAGACAGTCAAACAGATAGACAGACATGCAGTGACATGCAGACAGACAGGGAGAGAAATCGATCATATAGTTTCGCTCGTCAGTACGGTAAAATGATGTCCGTGTTGTCTTACATAAATATAATGTACGTCTTCTTTTGACTTTTTATAAAGCTGTTATTTATTATTGCGTTAAAAGAAACACTCCATAATCAATCATGTGAAACTTGTTGATAAATTATTATTCAAATTAACAGTATTTAGAAACTAAGCAATAAAGATAAAGACAAAATGTCACTTCGGATTTGCGAAAAATACAAGACCATAAATAAACCACATTCCAATATTAACTGTTACTTTTAGACCTTTTCACATGGATTTATTTTTTACTTTTGCTTGATTTAGAGCGGCCCTCGGGATACAAATAAAGTACAACATGATGGATTTCTTATGATAAAGTCGACAGAAATTAAGTCTGTGTAATCGAGTCAAATATTTGGTTGAATGATACTTTTCACAACGTAAAATATAATCATTTACATAGCGTTTTCAATCACTTGTCAAATATGTCTCGTAAATTTTACGCGGAATGAAATGACAGCCATTGATCATTCCCGAATTCTTATCCTGTCTGATACAAGATTCGATCGTGCCTTTATATGTAAAATCTACCACAGTGCACAAGGATGGAAATTATGAAGTACGATTATATTGTGTTTCAAAAATTAGGAGGTATGAGAATGTTTATAACACTTATGCATATTTATATGCATATTTCTTCATTTACAAACATTCTTCTCTGTATATGTTTCTATCCTATTTATGTTTCTATCCAATGTTTAACGTATGTATGTATGTATGTATGCAGTCTCGGATTACCCATTAGGCAGAGTAGGCAACTGCCTATGGGCCCCGCGACTTTTATGGGCCCCATCAGGGGCCCCCAGGGGCCCCCATGAGACCGTGACCGTGGGTCTGGGGCCCCAAAAGTTTGACTGCCTATGGGCCTCCACGGTGCTTAATCCGGCGCTGTATGTATGTATGTATGTATGTATGTATGTATGTATGTATGTATATGTGTGTGTGTGTGCGTGCGTGCATGGTGAGAGTGAGATCTAATGTATCGTTCAATAGCCCACTCAAGCAACGTCCATTGGTTGTTTTTTTTTTTTAAATATAATGGATTTTCTTTATTGGTTTTATATAAAGCCGTTAGTTCTTCGTGCCTTCATGGAAGAAAAAAATCTCTTAAAAGAGATGAAACACTGCAACTATAGATAAAGAGATGTATTTTTCAAACGTTCTAGTCACTGGAACAGTGTTTATAGCAGAATGTTAAGTTTTAAGATATGTTTATCTAGAGATTAAAAGAACAACTGATGGACTTCTTTTCCACCTTGATATATGTTCCATGCTTTATGATGCTAAATTATATTGACTTTAAACGCGAAGAAATAAATCCGTTATTCACAAAGAGCAAGCAAATTGTCTTTTTATTTTATGCTTAGATTGATGGCCAGCCGTATGTATAACATATTGATAACAGATTGTTTTACTGTAACTCTTGTAATAATAAAACATTTTACCTTATATGTTCTCGTGCTTTTTTAGTAGTAAATGCGCACCAAAAAAAATATAAGTTGTGACATAATTCTCGTTCCAAAAATTCAAGGCAAAACGGTGGCAATTATAGTGACAAGTATGATACTTGTAACAATAGCCATTGCTGCAGTAACTGCTGATGCAAATCTAGTAGAAATAAACGTGTAAGTAAAACGTTTGGAAGTTAACGTATTTGACCTAATACTGATAACAACGAAAATGTTAATTGAAGGAGAACTGGTGCTACCGGTACAGCTACAGGTGGAACTTGCCAGCACGGCTGCGGAAGATGCCTATTCGTCTCGGTTTTGTATCCCATCGGATATAGAGCTTTTTAACGATCATATACCATTTTATTAAAAATGGACTAACCGACAGATTTTGGTTAGATTTGGTTTTCAACGCATGTTCATTTTCGATTAATGCCAAATATACAATGACATATATTATGGGAATCTTAACCAGTTAACTAGCCAGGAAAAAATTTTTTTTTATGGGATCAGCTTTTTCTGGAACACCTAATTATTATACGCTCACAGTTCACTGACATATTATACTTACATAATTCTGCGACATAGGAAAGCACTAATGAATTATTAGTTTAGGCACTGTTTGCAAATCACTGTATGCATTGTGATTTTATTGACGATAAAATTATAGACTTCCAGAGGCCGATGAAATGTTTACTCGAAATACAAAATCTTGGTATAATCAAAAGTCAGTCGAGTAATAACGGTCATTGTGGGAGTCCCAAATCAATTATACTTCCTCTGGACGGTCATTATCGTCAATTTGAGGAAGCCATAATTTTACTTATATCAGAAAGAAATTAAAAACCAAAAATATTTCTCGTTATGCAACCGTCATGAAATAGAGAATGCAACGGATGAAATAGAGAACGCAACCAATGGAATATTGCTTCTGATAAAAACGACTCATGAAACAGCTTTTGCATTAACATGTTCCAGCAACTTGATCATCAATGACACAACGACGATCAGATTGTGTCATAACGTAACGACAAAGAAGTTAATATGGGACCAATATAAATCCATATATTTTAGTTTGCTCCAACCACACTATGGCAGGTCATCGCGGGTCTGGGAAAAGGATATTTTCATATTATGCAGTTTCCATGATCATTTTGAATAATAGTATTATCTTCTGCAAAATCAGGCTTATCGTGATCATTGTGGTAGTATTTCACGCCCTGGTGAATCTCAAACAAATACAAATTCAAGTAAAAGGAAGCTCTAGGAGACAAAATATCTCTGCAGAATGTCATGTTATTGATGCAGTTGGTCTGGATCTTTAGGAAATTATGTAATGTCTGGTCAAGATATGTATGTCCGAGATAGACGATCCATAAGAAACTCGGATAATGATTGATTTTGCAAACCTATCTTCCATCAGAAATGCCTGAATTTGTTATATTTATCAACGTTGGTGTTTACTTCCGGAAATGATACAATATCTTTTTGGGTAAAAACAAATTAATGCAGTTTCAAATATTTTCATGAGTGCCTTCATTTGAGGCTGTGTTTTATTGTCAAGGCCACGATACTTGTATTGCTGTAATTAATGTAAATCATGTTAATTCGGCCAATAATTTATCAGCAGTAGACTTATATACGAGTCAATTAGGTGAAATTGACAATTGACATAATATCGACTGTTATGTATTTTTAATTTGTACTGTGTGTCCGAAAGTTATTCGTAATTGAGGGATGAGGTTTGGCTTACCTGTCTATTCTCGATTTTTTTTGCCATGTTTTTTTAAAGTCGTTTAAGTTATCAACGTTATGTTTAATGATATCTGAGTTCAACGTCGTCTGGCCTAATTAATAAACTTAGAATATTCTGGAAGGGAACCTGTTGATCAAAATTCTGCTCGTGTCATTGTGTCTTAGGTCAATTAAAACAAGTATTCAATCCAATACAATTATCAAGATATTGTCTCATGTTTGACCAACAACTAATAGCTTTTATTTCTTATGCAGATTAATCGGCTACAGAAATTATCGTCTAACTGAAATATGGTATTTAGGTATAAGGATTGTGACATTTATATTTGCATCGATAATATATATTGTAGCAAACCACAATGCATCAAATTTGTCTCGAGATATTGTTACTATTTATTGTTCACGACCAGGACATGCACATCCTGGCGAATTATTACCTAATTATTTATTTTGCAAGAACAAATATAAAATTCAAAAGAACTGCCCGAGTAGTAATATGGGGCACTATAGCGACAATGGAAAATCCAGTCAAAAAGTGCTTGGGGCACTATGGCGACAAGATTTATAGCGACAAGGGAAAATCCAGTCAAAAACAGCTTGGGGCACTATAGCGACAAAACAGCTTGGGGTATTATAGCGACAAGGGAAATTGAACATAGTGGGCCTGTATAGCGACAAGGGAAATTGAACAGGGTGGGCCTGTATAGCGTCAAGGGAAATGGAACATAGTGGGTCTATATAGCGTCAAGGGAAATTGAACATGGCGGGTCTGTATAGGGACAAGGGAAAAAAGGGTGGCAATGAAAGCTACTATCTTTTCGAGACCTATGAGTGGCCCTGAAAAGGGCCGTTATGTGTAATGTTAACGTTGTCTTGTTAACACAGAGGACATCTCACAGATCTTCTTCTCTTCCTTAAACTTCTCCTTACTGTGGGTCCATAGAAGAGAACTCTCTTCAAGCAACCTTGTCTTTCCACATAGACTCTTCTCTTCCAATAGGCTGTCTCCGTCCTATGAATGACACTCCATGATGATCTGACATACATGGGTATGTCAGTCCTAAACAGCATACTTGACACAAGGGTTGACGATTCAACATTAGTCCACATCTTCTGATGAGAACAGGTGAATCGAATGCCGTGTACTGCGGTTATTTATAGGGGAAGAGCGGATTGAAACGGATTGAGTGTATCCACCAATCCAAACGTGCGTTACAAAAGTCAGACACAGCCATCCAATCGGAAGAGAGCAGTCTGTGACGTCACCTTTTCTATATAGAGGTACTAGCGCCTGTGCGCAGTCAATCGATTCAAGAGAGTTGTCAATCATGGCGGACAGTAAGAAGACAATGAATTGGAGTGAGACAGGAGTAGAGACAGCAAGTCATGGACCAACAGTGACTACTAAAGTCATGACAAATCTACATCCAGAAGAAGTTGATTTTAACTGGGATATTGTGGATTTTTTAACATCGCAAGAATTTATTCCGGAACCTTCGTTGCCTTCTGTATCTTCTTATGGACACGTCGATGATTTTAAACAAAGACAAAAAGAAGCATTGGAGCGATTTTTACAACAACAGAAAGTAGAAGAACAAGCTTTTCTTATGCAACAGCAGGAAGAAGAAGAAGCAAGAAGAAAACACCAGGAAGAAACAGTAGCAGCAGCAGCAGCAACGGAGAAGAAGAATGAAGACCAAGGACAGAAAGAAAATAGTGAAAATCAAACGGTTACGACGGTACTTTTAGATATTTTAGCTGAGTTAAGGAGTCTGAAACAAATGTATCAGACTTCTTTATCACGACCGAAGAGAAAAAGACCTTCTCGAGCGAAACAACCTGATCTCTCTGTGACTACGTCTACCTTACCACCGTTAGTGATTTCTACCAAATCATTGACAGGAACCACCAGTCCCGAAGTAGGCCTTGGCCGTGGCAAAGGCTTAAGACAGCTCAAGAGGATTTCATCCCGTTTCTGAGTTTGTTTTGTTTTAAACACACAAAACACCAACGGTCCTTTTCAGGACCACTCCAATTATTTCGAAAAGAAATACTATGTCAATTGCCTATTTCAATGAAAACTCAAAAGTCCTTTATTTTTTTAAAAACCCATGATGTACGTGTGAGTGAATGAATGTGTGAGTGTAGGTAATTATACTATCAAATCAAAACCAAGAGACACTTACGTTTTTTCTCTTTAGTTTATTCTAGTACAAACGTCACAATTCAAAATCACAACATAACATAACACAAGACCACTTTAAAAAAGTTCATAGGTTTTCTTCTGTTTCACTCTTTCTGTTTTTTCATTTTCTTTACTGTCACAGCTTTTTTTTTCTTCCTCTTCACTTTCGTTTCGTCTTCTTTTCTTGTGAACGTGACGGGGTTCTTCCTTGGGGGAGGGTACCTCTTCTTCCTCCTGTTCAGAATTTCTTTCCTCCTCCTCCTTCTCCTCCTCCTGTTCCTGTTGTTTCTTAGGGCAGTTTGGAGACCAATGTCCTTTCTCTTTACAATAATAACAGGTATCTTGACTTTTGTCTCTATTGTAGCCTTTTTTATTTTTGTCACGATCTGAACATTCTGTAGCCCAATGTCCTTTCTTCTTACAGATATAGCAAGTATCTTGACTTTTATCTCGATAGGAAGGAGAGTAGGCCGTCGGCTGGTCTGACGAAAACTTTCGTATGACCCCACGTAAAGCTCTAATGAGAAGTTCCACTTGTGTAGGTTCTTCCATCGTTCTGGTCAATGTGAGAGTGAAAGGAATACTGAACCGTTAGACACTAACCCTTTATATATATGCACGGATCGAACATGAATATATAGGGGTTATGGTCTTTAAAAGGTAGTCATTTGACTTTTTGCAGACAAGATGAAAAGGCCACATCATGTTGTGGAGAAAAGAGAAAACAGTAAGAGACAGAAACGTAATGTATCGCCTAGCACAGTAGCTGAAGTCTTGGCTCAAATTCATGCCAGTGATTTTGAAGATGACATGAGTGAGCCCGAATCCACACCCAGACAATCCACGTCCAAGCAAAGTGCACCACCCTTAGTAAACCCTGAAAATTACTATCACATTCGAGAGACAGAAAAGCGTTCCTCTCGAAAATTTAGAACAACGGCTTACACGTATGCCGTAAAGTTTAAAGATTTCAAGGCCAATGTACCTTTGGAGAATACAGAAGGGTTCATTACTGAGGTGTGGGATTCTGTATTAACTGCATTGAAACAGCAATGTCAAGCCAAAGAAGACGATCGCTTGAGACTTTCTATTCATCACGATAATTTAAAGTCTCCCGTTTGGATCGAGTTTACTAGCCCATCAGAATTAACACCTTCCAAAGTCATCGACAAAATTCAACATGTGCAAAAATCCAACGACAAGTTTCACATTGACGATGGAAAAGCCACACTGTTTATGACCCACGTGTCTCTTCCCCAGGGGACAGGACGCAAAAAAGTATTATTGGTCGACAACCTTCGCAGCATGAAGCGAAGCCTCGTCCAAATTAACAATCCTCAAGACCAGATGTGTTTAGCCCGTGCTGTCGTCGTGGGACGAACGTATGTCAACAAGAACGACACGACAGAATGGAAAAGAGCCTGGAAAACTATTCAACGATCGGACCGAGCCAAACAACGAAGTGAAGCAGAACTTCTGTTACAGCAAGCGGGGATATCCAAAGACACCCTTAGCGGCATTCCAGAAATGCAAAAATTGCAAGACGTCTTGTCTCCACATTACACTTTGAAAGTACACCCTCAAGAAGTGCGTGGACCTCTTTTGTTTCGAGGCCACGATTTCAAAGACGGAAAATACATTCACGTCTATCATCACGATGGTCATTTTGATACCATTACCAGTATCACTGGATTTCTGAAATTCAGTTACTACTGTGAAAAATGTGACTATGGTTATAACAATCGAGAACAACACAAGCATTGTGGATCGAAATGTGAGGGATGTTTGGCCTCTCAACCTTGTCTGGACCAAGGACAAGAAAGAGTGCATTGCCTTGTGTGTCAGCGCACTTTTGTCAGTCTTACCTGTTACCAACAACATTTGAAGATGCAAGGTTCACAGCAGAAAAGTGCTTGTCAACTGCTGAGATTGTGCCCTACTTGTGGACAAGGCATACGTACTAGTAATGCCAAGTTTCACGTTTGTCGAGGGAAGAAACGATGTCACATTTGTCGCCAAATTGTGGACTTGGAGCACGAATGCTTCATTCAAAAATATCAACCCCAACCAAAAGATACCCAGAAGAAAGGGAATTTTATCTTTTTTGATTTCGAATGCATGCAAGAGACCGGTATTCACATTCCCAATTTCTGCGTGGCTCACCGTGCGTGCGAGCAGTGCATCCAAGAACCTATCTTTAGTCATTGCCCTTACTGCAGCAAGATTCCTGGAGGACGTGAAAAAATCTTTCGAGGGTCAAATACGCTAGCCGATTTTGCCCAATGGATCCTAAATCCCATCGACGAAACGTGGAGTCCAGAAGACATCGAACGTTACGGAGAGTGTCATCGCCATGCCACGGTCATGGCTCACAATTTCTCGGGATACGATGGGCAATTTCTGCTCAGATACTATGCGGAACAAAGTACCGAACGGCCTCAAGTGACTTTAAACGGAGTCAAAATCATTTCTATGCAAGTAGGACAAGTACAGTTTAAAGATTCGATGTGTTACTTGGCCATGCCATTAAGTCGTATGCCTAAAACGTTTGGAATGACAGAAATGGCTAAAGGTTATTTTCCACACTTTTTTAATACCAAAGCCAATCAACATGCCGTTCTACCCCATTTGCCGGAGGCTGACGACTACGACCCCGACAACATGCGCACCGAACAACGAGAAGCTTTCTATGCTTGGTACCAGACTCACGCCTCGGACCCTTTTGACTTTCAAGAAGAAATGTTAAAGTACTGTCGATCTGACGTGGACATTTTACGACGTTGCTGTGGAAAATTTCGAGAATTGTTCATGGAATACGGAGGGATCGATCCTTTGAAAGAAGCTTGTACCATCGCCAAAGCGTGTTCCTTAGTGTACCGAAAACGCTTTATGCCTGAAAATACTCTAGCGGTCATCAGTCCTCAAACGACAAATTTTGTCAAACGTCAATACTCGGTCAAAGCCTTACGCTGGCTCCATTACTTGTGCGACAAGGAAGACAAATGGATCCAACACGCTCGCAACGGAGGAGGCGAAAAGACCATCGGAACGTATTCGGTAGATGGTTGGGACTTAGAAAACCCTCAGATTGTGTACGAGTTTAACGGATGTTTATTTCACGGATGTCCCCTATGCTACCCTCAACGAGACACCAAAAATCAGTTTTTACAACGAACCATGGAAGACTTGTACCAGACCACGTGTCAGCGACGTTTGAAGTTAGAACAGCAAGGATACCAGGTGGTGGAAATGTGGGAACACGAGTACGATCAGCGTTTGAAAACTGATCCCGAGTTTAAACGCATCGTAGAAAGTTACAAGTGGGTGGACCCCCTGAACCCTCGGGATAGTTTGTACGGAGGACGAACGAATGCTACTTGTTTGCTGTACCAAGCGGACGAGGAGAAGGGAGAAGAAATCAAATACTTGGACGTGTGTTCGTTGTATCCTTACGTGTGCAAATATTGTCACTTTCCCGTAGGGCATCCAGAATTGATGACAGAACACATTGATTTGGACCACATTCGACAGTACGAAGGATTGATCAAGTGTAAAGTCTTACCACCCACAGACTTGTACCATCCCGTATTACCTCACCATTGCCAAGGAAAACT
The DNA here is from genome assembly GCA_029339505.1 of Unio delphinus. Lineage (NCBI taxonomy): Eukaryota > Metazoa > Mollusca > Bivalvia > Unionida > Unionidae > Unio > Unio delphinus. The sequence goes on from JAQISU010000088.1 coordinate 4,747,160, forward strand.
GATGTTTCCTTTGTGTCGCACATGTGCCGAAACGTGCAACCAAGACCAACCTTGTCATCACACTCAGGAAGAACGTGCCTTGACAGGAACGTGGGTGAGCGTGGAATTGTTTAAAGCTCTGGACCTGGGATATCAACTGTTAGAAGTGTACGAAATTTACCACTTTCCCAAAACACAACAATACTGCAAGGGCGACGAGAGACAGAAAGGTATTTTTGCAGACTACGTGGATGCTTTTTTAAAACTAAAACAAGAAGCTAGTGGCTATCCTTCCTGGTGTCACACTCCCGAAGACCAAAAGATATTCAAAGAAAAATATCGGGAGCAGGAAGGTATCACTTTAGACCACATCGAGAAAAATGAAGGAAGGCGATCGTTTGCCAAAGTGATGCTCAATTGTTTGTGGGGTAAAATGGCACAACGTCCGTCTTTACCCAAGACGGAGTATTTGTCCGAGCCGTCTCGCTACTTCCAGATGATTCACAACCCAACCAAAGTCATCAAACACGTGGACGTCATTCGTGAGGACTTGATCTTAGTCAATTACGAAGAAGAACTAGACTTTGTAGAAGCCGACACATTTGGAAATGTCATCATTGCGGCTTACGTGACAGCCCACGCTCGCTTAAAATTGTACGAAGTGTTAGAACTGTTAGGAGATCGTGTGTTGTATTTTGACACGGACAGTTGCATTTACATTCACCGACCGAACCAGTGTAACCCTACCATCGAAGGAGACCGTTTAGGAGCCTGGACCGATGAACATCCCGACGACAAGATTCTATGTTTTGCAAGTGGCGGTCCTAAAAATTACGGCTACGAATACCGTGACCCACAAGGGAAAATGCACACTGAATGTAAAGTGAAAGGATTGACTCTTAATTATCGCACCAGTCAAGTGGTGAACTTTGACGTGCTACAAGAAGCCTTGCAGTCGGGACAGGATGAAACGTTTCAAGTGACTACCCACGAACCGCACAAGATTGTCCGTTTACCCACACACCAAATTGTTAGCCGACCTTTGGAAAAAGTCTACCAAATCGTGTACCAAAAGAGAGTACGACTTCCCAATCACTTCACTCTACCGTACGGTCACGTCGAAATTGGGCAGCATATAAAAAGGGACATTGTCCAAGACCAATAGTTCATTGTGACTAACACAGCCAAGCGAAAAGAAGATGAATCCATTTAAACAGACATCATTCAAATTTGGGAATTCTCAAGTGGAGTGCGATGCTAAACCTTACGATTGTAGTGATGCCAGGCGCTGTGACATTAGCGATTCAGCAGGATATCGTGGGAACTTTGCTATGACTACTACCCCTATATCTACCCTGGAAAGTGATGCTGTGCGTGTCAAACCTGAGGGATGCGAAAGTGGTGCGACACGTTATCGTGGACTCCTAGGAATTTCACCGTACCTGCATCGAACAGAAGTGAGGAGAGTCGAATATTCGTTCCCGACGAGTTTGCCTGAATACTGTCACTTTAAAAGTCGATTCCAAACCTTCAAAGATAAATGGCCAAAATATCTGCCTGGACCAACTCCTGAAGAATTAGCCAGAGCTGGATTTTTCTACTTGGGCGAAGGAGATAAAGTCAAGTGTTTCAGTTGTGGTGTATCCATTTACGAGTGGGAAGAGAAAGATTCCGCTTACTTGGAACATGCTCGATGGTCTCCGAATTGTCAATACCTACCTTTAGTAGGACCTAGTGATTGGAAGTGACACTACTGCTCCATGTCGTGTAACACACCTAGACCAGTATATAAACCCTCTCTAAAACATTATATTCAAGGATTACCACACGAATTGCAAGAGAAGATCTACAAGGACGTTTGGCAGGGTCTTGCTAAAGAAAAATCGCAATGGGTGACTGTAGAACTTTTGTGTCGTGAAATTCACAAGAGGCAAGTGACAAAAATTAACCAACGTGTCAGATTTCTCTGGATCAAAGGTATTTTTTTGCTCTGTTTCCAATTTAGTACGTTTACCTTTGAAGATGCTTTGATCCTTCTTGACCGTTACCCTGAATGGCAGTGGGACGAAATTACACGTTATATTAATCACTTTTGCTTTTTGTGCAAATTTAATTCTGTGTTTAATTCTGGGTTGAATCTACACTGATAGTCTTCGACCTAAAAAAGAAGTATAAAAGAGAACGACCATGCCACAACCTTTATCATTGGTGATCCAACAGATTCCGTGGAAGGATATCAATGAGAAGATTCACACGGTGAAAGATTACGAACACTTATTGCAAGAACTGTACCCTATGAATTGGGGTCGACGTGTCGTGTGTGTTTTAGTGACTTGCTTTCTAGGATTTCGTTTACCTGTCGATTCCTTGTGGACACTTTACGAACACTACCTATCAAAAAAATAAGACAGTATGGTGACTCCTTTAAATGTCCACGAGAGACTTATTCTGTTCAAAGCCTTACGTTTTCATCTGGATACGTCTCGACCTTTCCAAGAAAAAAAGATTCGTCAACTTTTACGTACGGAAGCAGTGTACGAAGATGTGTGTGTAGCTTGTGAATTACACCCTCATTGGACAGATGTACGTGACTGGAAAAGTTGGGATTTTGAGGCTTGGACAAACGAAGTATCCCATTATGCCCAAGCGTTGTGTTCCTAAAATTCATCGTCGTGTGAAAAAAGTCACTTTTAATCCTGTGTTAGTAACAGTACCAGAAGAAGAAAAAGAAAAAGAATCTATCACCCAAGACAATCCTTCTGTTCAAGACAAAACTGTCATGGACATTCCCCCACAAAGACCCTTTCGAGAAGACACCTATGTGACTGTACCCCCTGTAGAGGAGACTATAAGAACATTACATACTACCTCTAGGACACCTTCGTTACCCAAACCACGTTGTACAGTGACTTGTTTATATTCCACTTTGATCGTTTGCCTATGTCTTTTATTCTTGTATTTATCCATTTGGCTTTTATGTATTTTTGTCTTTCGTGTTGCATTCAAATAAACGTGTCTTGAAAAAAGTATAAAAACCTCTTGTCTTGTCTGTTTTTGTGTCAATACTGACATACCACTACACGACTATGGCTCACTCTACTCTTTCTACTACTCCTTCCTCCTCCACATTCAAAGTCATTGACGAACACTTAGATCAGGCTAGTTGGAAAGCCTTGTATCTTCGTCATCCTTTTAACATGTTAATTGCTGGACCGAGCGGTTCAGGCAAAACCGAATTTTTCAAACGTTTGATCGAACATAAACATCATTTGATCGATCGTCCACCTCAACGCATCGTGTGGTGTTACAAAGAGTGGCAATCGGCATACAGCCTCTTGCAAGAAAGTCAAGGTGATTCCATTGTGTTTGTAGCAGGCATTCCTAAAGAAGACGAGGGGATCGTGTCTGACCCTAGTCAAACTCATTGGGTTATTTTTGACGACATGTTAGGAGAAGACGAAGAAGAAATTAAACTGTGGTTTACACGTAAAGGGCATCATCGTAATGCCAGTGTCATTTACATTACACAAAATTTATTTCAACAAAGTAAAGCCCATCGTACCATTAGTCTTAATGCTCATTACGTGGTCTTGTTTAAAAGTCCTCGAGATAAATCACAAGTGCAAGTTTTAGCCAAACAGTTAGGAACACCTTGGCTAACTCATGCGTACGATGATGCCACTCAAACGCCACACGCCTATTTACTCGTGGATTTAAAACCCACTACCCCTGATTATTTGCGATTTCGTACCGATTTGTTTCACGACTGGTGTCAAGACGGAGGACCTGTCGTGTACACGTCCTCCTCGTTGACATAACACTATGAAGCACTAAAAAAATCTATAAAAACCTTGGGTTACTTTAACCTGGTCTCATACATCGTCAACATGACGTCCCTTCAGTCTCATCTTCCGATCAAATTGATTCGTGCCTTGTACGGCATCAGTCGCGAAAAAAATCCACAAAGACGTGCTCACGTCTTAGAAGCCAGTCTCAAAGAAGTCTTACGATGGTTTACGGTGACAGCACGTCAAATACTGCAAGGCATCATTCACATTCCACATCAAACCAAACGCTTTTTTGACAGAAACAAAGTAGCCTTGACGCAACTGGCCAATCCTCGCATTGACACTCACACCAAAAAGCAAATCATATTGAAACCTGGAGGTAGTGGTTCTCTAGGAGGTGTCATCATTCGTTCCCTTTTAAAATGGGATCCCAATACTCCCAAAGTTCACCCCAAGAAGAAAACAAAAAAAGCCAAACAAACCCCAAAGAAAAAGAACAAGGGTACCAAGATCAAAGCACAGAAAAAGAAAAGTCCACAGAAAAAAGCGGTCACCCGCAAAAGAGGCACTTCGGCCAGGACACAACCTTACCTTCGTCAACCACGACCTGTAAGAAAAGATCTACAAGGACGTTTGGCAGGGACTACGTTGCCAGTAGCCTCAGGGACTGCCACTTCTCCGTTGCGGGTGATGCCAGCCAAACCCAATTTGACACCCGTTTTTCCTAATTTGATGAAACATTGGAAATCTGCGTCTCCCAAAACGTCTCCTCCACCGGAGACACCCTCGTCCACCTTAGCGTCAGTAGCAGCTGCTCACAAAGTACCTGCCCCCAAAGTCAAAGTCCAAGAAAGATCTGGCATGTTAAAGAGTTTACTAGATTTGTCCAAACAAGAACTGTCCCGATTGAGTCCATTGCGAACTCCTTCACGACGTGTGTTACCTGCCATGAAGTTGATACGACGCAAAGATAATCAGTGGCGACGCATTCCAGTATAAAAATATGACTTGAAAACCACGACGTCAATCAGTATTTTTTCTGTACCACTGATGATCACTCCAGGATGCCTCCTCAAAAACGTGCACACCACCACCACCACCACCACCCTCGTCGTTCTGCTGCCCAAAAAGGAAAAGGAAAAAGACAATCTCGTCATCGTACCAAAGGCTTAAAAACCAAACATCGACGTCCTTTCCTCCAAAGACGTAGTCTTTTAAAGAAAAAGAAGAGTCACCAAAAAGGAGGATCCTTTGGTAATTTTGTGAAAGACATTGTTACCTTTTTGACGAAGCGGTAGTTCCCCAAAAAGTAGATAAAAGAGAGTGTGTACCAAGTCATTGACACTAGTAATATTGTGAAACGAACAAGCAAAGATGTCACCTCGCAGAAAACATTCTTCTTCACCCCACAAAGGAAAGAAAAGGAAAGGACGTTTAGCCAAACATCGACACGTTCATCGTCCAAAGGCCCAAAAGAAAATATCCGTCCGTCAAAAGAAAAAGATGCTGGTGCAACGCGGAGGATTTTTCCTACCCCATGATCTCTTTCCAGAAAAAGTGATACCACTTATAAATCAAGTGATGGCACAACAAAAAAAAAGATAAAAGAGGGTGTGTTTCAAGTCATGGACGTCAGTGGCATTGTGGAACGAACAAGCAAAGATGTCACCTCGCAGAAAATATTTTTCTACACCTCACAAAGGAAAGAAAAAGAAAGGACTACCTCCTCGTTTGGTCAAACACGGAGACGTGTTGTCTGTCCTGTCCAAAGCCTCTCCACCCATGCGAAAACAAATCATTAAAACGGCTTCCAAAGATGTCATCGATACCGTGTGCGAATGTTGTTTGAATGTCTTGAAAGGCACGATACCTTTGTCTTCACACCAGAAAAAATGCTTAGCCAAACATCGACACGTTCTTCGTCAAATGGTCCAAAAGAAAATACCCGTCCGTCAAAAGAAAAAAATGTTGGTGCAACGCGGAGGATTTTTACCTTTTCTTCTTCCTGTGTTGGGAGGATTAGCGAAATCCGGTATCCTATCCAGCATATTACCAGGTTTTTTACAAGGGATGACACAAGGGATGTCCCCAGGGATGCACCAAGGGATGGCCCCAAGGTATGGGTAGCAATATGTATGATCCTTCCAGAAGATAAAAGGGATCCATGAAGCACCACGATCTCAGACGTAACCTTTGGAAGCCCATGGAAGGACGAAAACTGACTTTGGTTCCTTACAAACGATGGATGGAATACCATCGTTGGCAAGAACAACGTACCCCCCATTTACCACCCAATCCTGATTTGAACGAGATGTCCCAATTACAACACGAATTGCAATCCTTGCTGCATCGCCACGATTTGTCCGAAACCGAAAAATCGCAAAAGTACGGTCAACTTCTGCAACGACTACAACTCTTTCATCGAAAAGCTGTGGAACAAACAGCTCTACCCACACTGTCCGATTTGAAGGCACTAATGAATAATCCGTCGCCTTTACCCTCTACAGTAGCCAAAACAGACGTCACCCCACCATTACCCAAGGAAGAAAAAGAACCCCATGATCTCTTTCAAACACCCACTGCTACTCCCATTCCGAGTAAGATTGCCGCTTCCTTATTGACCCCTTCTCCCACGCCCCCACGAGAAGAACTCAAAACTTGGGTTAAAAAGATGATGGCTACTCCTGCTTCAACAGAAGTGAAAAAGAAAGAAAGGAAACCAGAGGTGAGAAAAGAAAAGAAGACCAAAGCTATCTCATTACCTCCACCACCACCACCACCACCAGCACCCTCGACGTCAACTCCTGTGGCACACCGGACACGTAAAACCGTTTCCAAACAACCTGCATTTCGTCCCACCCAAAGCAATATCCTCGAAGAGTGGGTCACTTATTAACCTAAACCATGGAGAAGGTCTTAGCCAGCATTTATTACGATCCAGCTCACCCTGCAGGTTACGGAGGCATTCAGAAATTGTATCGTGCTGCAAAAAGTCGCTTGAAAAAGCTCCGTTTACCTACAGTACAACGATGGTTACAAGAACAAGCGACGTACACTTTACACAAACCCATTCGACGAAAATTTCACAGAAGTCGCACTCAAGTGGAAGGCATCGATCATCAATGGCAAGCCGATTTAGCCGATGTCTCTCATTTAGCCACCTACAATCGTGGCTACAAATATTTGTTTTGTGTCATCGACGTCTTTTCTAAATTTGCCTGGGTCGTACCATTGACATCCAAATCGAGCGGAGAGTTAGTACGAGCTTTGCAACTGGTGTTGAAACAAAGTGGTCGTCACCCTCTTCGATGGCAAACCGACAAAGGCACCGAATTTCTAAACCAAGCTTTCCAACGAGAATTAAAGAAACGTGACATTCATTTTTTCACCACCGAAAATCCTGAAACCAAAGCCAGTATCGTGGAACGTTTTCAACGTACCTTGAAAGAACGCATGTGGAAATATTTTACGCATCAACACACCCTCAAGTACATCGACGTCTTACCGTACTTAGTCCAAGCCTACAATCAATCTTACCATAGAAGCATTGGACGTGCCCCACAAGAGGTGACACCCGACAACGAAGTGGCTGTTTTTGAGCGTCTGTTTGGTACGTCCCGAACGAGGGCTGTCCCCAAGAAAGGTGGAGAAGTGTTAACCCCGGGAGATTGGGTACGCATTGGTAAAACCAAACGCACTTTCGACAAAGGTTACTTACCCAATTGGACCACCGAATTGTTTCGTGTTACTGAACGAGTGCGTGGCCGTCATCCTGCCGTCTATAAATTGGAAGACATGAACGGAGAAGTATTAAAAGGAACATTTTACTTGCCTGAGTTACAACGTGTCACCAAAAAAGAAGACGACGTGTACGACATTGAAAGCATTCTCGAACGAAGAACCCGTAAAGTAGGAAAACGTCGTGTCAAAGAAGTCAAAGTACGTTGGAAAGGATATCCTCCTAGTTTTGATTCTTGGATTGACGCTGCCCAAGTCATCGACTATAAAAAGAAGTGACCATCATGCCCTTCAATACAGCTTCAGCGACCACAGTGACTACTCCTTCACCCACATCATCTCTGCAAGATTTACAAAAGCAACCCTTGTGGGTGTGGTGTGGAGAACGTGTCCCTAAAACCCAAATCGTCTTTTTCTGTCAAATCTTTGTGGTGTATTGTGTCATCGGTGCAGCCATTGCTAATTTGAGTTTGCAACAAGGAGACAAACAATTGTGGACCATTTTACTCAGCAGTTGCATCGGATATCTTCTTCCCAATCCTTCCCTGAAATACTCTTACAACGGGAACAACAATAACACTATTGGGAGCCTTGCGTCCAACGTTAGTCCTTCTCCTGGCAGTCACCCTTCCAATCACAATCCTCTTTTAGATACTCCTTTAACCTCGAGTGACTCCTCGGACAGAACAACATTGGAATTATGAACAACACTATTAACCAATTTTACTTAACGTTACCCAGTGACAGTTCCATGGAGGTGTTTCCTAACAACACGTTGTGCTGTTACACGGCTAAATTACCTCAAACCATGCATTTGGATCAAGATGATCATTGGGAAGTAGCTTTAGTGGAAATAATACACCCGACACAAATAAAAAACATCGTCGAAAATCAAAACACTTTTACAGTAGAAGTGTTTGACGAGCAATTGCAAAAGGCCTTAGACGCACGAGGTAAAAGTGGCGAAAAGAAATCAGATGGACCCCCAACTAAAGCCCTGTCCACTCATAAGTTCGTCATTCCTCCAGGTTATTATTTTAGTGGTCAACATTTAGTGACTACGATTGTAACCAGGTTCAATGTTGTGTTTGGTAAAGCCATGGAGTCCCTTGCATCCACAAAAACCCCAAAAAGTGTGACCATTGAGTACTATTCAGTGTCTCGTCGACTCATGATGACATTTTTAGAGGAGAAAATGATGGCCATTACTTTTTGTCCTGAATTGTTTGATATTTTAGGTGGAGACGTCGAGATGCTCAAGAACAAAAAGCAAATACCAGGCATAACCAGTAACTCGGATTTTGCAAAATATTTTCGATTCCCTATTGAATTGAACCAAGGTCTCAACTTGATGTTTGTGTACTCCGATGTGGCAGAGTACAACGTGGTAGGACACACCTCTGCACCGTTACTACGTGTCATTCCTTTCAAAGTGGATTCTGCCACTAGCGTTAAAGAAGAAGGTGGAAATACCAATCACGTTCACCGTGAATTTGTACATCCTCATTATTTACCCGTCAGTAAGTCGTATTTCGACAGTGTCAACATTTCTATAAAAGGAGAACTAGGACAAAATATTCCATTTACCAAAGGAAAAGTCACAGTGAAACTCCATTTTCAAAAACGATTCTCCAACAACTGAAAAAGTGATGTATCCTGTGTACCGAGGAGTCACTCGACAACGAGGACATGGTTTAGGAGATATGTTTAAATCAGCCTTTCGTTCTGTGGTCCCTGTTTTGAAACCGATGGTGACACGAGGATTGCACGCCTTAAAAGATGCCGCATTGACTCACGGCAAAGATTTTCTTCACAATGTTCTCATTGACAAACAAAACCCTAAAGAAGCTTTTTTGAGAGCAGGCAAAAATGTCTTGCTTCAAACGGGTAAAGAGATTTTGGGTCGACGAGAAAGTCCTATAAATGCCCTGAACGGTACCGAGTCTGACATTCCTGCTTCCCTGACGACACAGCAAGGACAAGGTAGAAAGCGACGACGAAGGCACCCTTTCAAAAGTCTCCGTGCCTCTAAAGTGAGAAAGACGAAAAAAAAAAGAACCGCTCGAGACTTAGACATTTTTGATTATTAAAAGTGAAGAAAAAAACATAAAGAAAAAATGATGCACCAAGAATCTTGTGCCTGTTCCAAGTCGGAACTAGATCTCTTTGCCATGCCACCCACGATGATGACCATGCAAGAAGCCCAATGGGTCGAATTTCATCCCGTCTCCTCTTTGACGGATTCAGCTCCCATCGAGTTCGAAATCAAAGGACAACCCGAAGATTACATCGATCTCAACAACAGTTACTTGTATTTGAAAGTGAAAGTAACCAAAACGGACGGCAACGCTCCAGGAGCCGATACCCAATCAGCTCCCGTCAACAATTTCATGCATTCCTTGTTCAGCGAAGTGGATTTGTACATGAATAACAAACTGGTCAGCAGTAGCACGGATACTTACCCTTACCGAGCGTACATAGAAAATCTCTTGACGTACGGAAAAGAAGCCAAAAACACTCATTTAGATGCTTGCGTGGTATGGAAACCTGACACAGCAAATAAATTTATCGACACAGCCTTGACCGAAGTAGATAATGATGACAATGTTACCAATCCTCACAATGTGGGTTTTAACGAGCGTCAAAAGAAAATTCTGCAAGGACGTAGTTTAGAACTGTGCGATCGTTTGCATTTGGACATGTGGTTTCAAGAGAAGTATTTGCTAAACGGAGTAGATATTCGCTTGAGACTGAATCGTAGCAGTGCTGCTTTCCATTTGATGGCTACTGAAACTGTTGCTGCTCCTACTACTCACCACTGTAAAACCAAGATCGAAGAAGCCAGATTATACGTGCGTCGTGTGGAAGTGTTACCTAAAGTGGGAAATGACATCAGTCACACTTTGAGCAGAACGACAGCCAAGTATCCGATACGACGCGTGGAAGTCAAAACTTTCACCATTGCCGCTGGACTCCGATCTAAGATCGAAGATCATCTGTTCCAAGGACAGTTACCCAAACGTTTATTCATCGGTATCGTCAGCAATGCAGCCTTCAACGGTGCCTACACTCAAAATCCTTTCGAGTTTAAGCACTACAATGTATCCAAAATCGAAGTCAGTCGCGATGGCAAAACTTTGTGTACCAGACCTTTCGAACCCAACTTTGCCCAGAAGAATTACTTGAGGTCGTACTTGTCGCTGTACGAAGCCACAGGACAGTTAGGAACCAACACCAGTCACGGTATTTCCTACGACGATTATGCAGGAGGTTACGCTTTGTGGGGTTTTGATTTCACTCCAGACCAAGGCAGTGACGAGGGACATTTCCACCCTATAAAATCAGGACAACTGCGTGTGGAACTTCAGTTTGCAGCAACAGCAGATCACCCATCTCTTCCCCATACAGTAAATGTCATTCTGTATGCCGAATTCGATAATACCATAGAAATCAACAGTTTGAGAGAAGTCATTCTAGACTATTAGACACTATGGAAGACCCTTGTCCTTCTTTGAATAGTGGAGAATCCATGGAATGGGAGGTTACAGAGAAAGCAGTTCCCGAAGACCAAAAAGAAGAAGTAGTGATCATGCAATCCAGATGGCCAGAACAGGAACAACAGTTAGTGGCTTGTTTTGCACAACACTTGGAAGATAAAATGAGAGACATGATTAAAAAAGATTGTTATGGATGTCAAATCGATCATCCCAGTCAAATTCAACACGATAAATGTATGATGATGAGTCAAGAAGAAAAATTGGATGATTATCTGAACGAAGCTTGGAGTCTCATTTCAGAAGAAGCCGTGTTACTTCAGTGGTATAAAGGCTTACGTGATCATTCCTCTCCTCCATTGTTTGCTCGAGAAATTGATCGCATCGAAGCTCTCTTGGCCCAGAGTAAAGAGACGAAGCAAACCATCAGTTACTTGTCAGACCGTTTCAAACAAAAAGTCTGGATTGAATTGATGACTTATCATCACCTGTGAAGAAAGGGGAAAAAAAATAAGGCTACACAACAAAAAATGGATACCTGGGAACTTTATTATCTTTTGAACCGTAGTTCGTACACTGCTTCTTGGAATCCTGTCGTGTGTGCTAAAGATGAACTACCTCATCGCAAACCTCAAGAGAATCAAGCTTATGTCATCAACACAGATGACAGTCATCTTCCAGGAACTCACTGGGTAGCTGTCTACTTTCCTCAAGAGGGATGTGCGGAGTATTTTGATTCGTATGGATTACCCCCTTTCGAAGATGATATCATTGACTTTGTGAGAAGAAATGCCCAGACGACACGATTCAATAATGTGAAATTACAAAGCACAGATTCTATGGTGTGTGGACAATATTGTGTCTATTATCTGCATCATCGCAGTCTTGGATATTCTTTAGAACATTTAGTGACATATTTTGATCGTCATTCGTCTCGAAACGATGACAAAGTAGATCGATGGTTTTGTGACCATTATGGCTATCTGTTGTCTTTAGCTAGGAAACGTAGTGTACATCAATCGCCCAATGATTTCCAACAGTGGAAATCTCAATTTAATTCACAACGTTGTCAACCATGTCAAAGATAATGTATTAGTGTTATGGAAGAAAAAAAATGTTTGTTCTTTGAAAAAATGTTTGTTCTTTGAAATAATGTTTGTTCTTTGAAATAATGTTTGTTATTTGAATAAAAATGTTGTGTTTTGAAAACCAATGCGTCTGTCGTTTGTTTTACATTTGTATTCATATAAATGCTCTTTGACTTTTCTTTCTATCCCTCACATCAAACTATCTAAACGTTTCAAAACCCTAAACCGCAAAGGGGTGTTTTCCATCACGTCCGCGCTTGAACCATATAAAGCAGGGGTAGTCTCCAGTCTGGCCATCCATTGTTTGACTCATCCTACTACGAAGATGTGCTCAAGACTAGCTAAGCTGAACGAAGCTTATGTCACTCTGCATCGTATCAGACACAATCTGATGCCAAAGCCTGAAGAGATTGAGAATGTAAGAATGCTACAAGTAACGGAAGACCTCATAGAAGAACTCTTCAGAGAGGAAATTCAAAAAGAGAAAGAAGAATGGACTGAGAAGTATCGACTTCAAAAGCAGCAGAGAGAACAGAGAGAACAGCATCAGCAGCATCAGCAACAGCAACAACAGCAGCAGGAACCAGACAGAAGTTTTGTCGACTGTCGTGTGGACACAAAAGAGTTCTCTTTCTCTTTCCGAAGAAGCAGACCCTATCGTGTAGCCAAACGAGGACGCAATCTTAGACGATAAAAGATTGTCATCCTTCCTCGTACACACAAACACAAAAAAACAGCCCTTTTCAGGGCTACCCAATATTCTCGAAAAGAACTAATCATTCAATTTGCTTATGGTATGTGAGGAAGTTAGAAAAAAATTAGAAGTGAGTCTATAATCACTATCTCATTTTACTTTTGTTTTGAAGTGCGTCTATAAGCACAGCGTATTTTTTTTCAAAATAACTTGTTCAATTTATAATTAATAGGAGTCAAGTATAAAAGTGTGGGGTGTTTTGGTAATGATAGGGATAATGTAAGTTTTTTGGATCTAGGGGGTGTTTTCTATCACGTCAGCGTGTTTTGGTAATGATAAGGATACTGTAAGTTTTTTGGATCTAGGGGGTGTTTTCCATCACGTCCGCGCTTGAACTATATATAAAGAAGCACTCGTCAGTCTGGCTACCCATCGTTGGCGCATCAAAGAAGATGAGCAGAGTACAGAAAATAAGAGAACTTCAAATGCATTTGGAGAATGCTAGGCGTCTCCTGGACGAACTGGCTATGGAGGCCATAGCAGAGCAGGCCAAAATTGAAAAAGAAGAGGAGGAAAGAAAAAAGAAAGAAGAAGAGGAGAAGAAAAGTCCCATCTTGCCTCACCGCATGATGAGACAGACTAGTGAAGTCAAGCCCATGGTGAGGACACCTTCACCACCAGAACCAGTTCGTCCACTACAGGCGCAGCCCCCACCGCAACAATCACAGCCTCGACCGCAACAACTTCAGCCGCATCCACGGTTGCGGAATAGAGGTAGAAATGAAGAGACTTTCACTATCCCTCAAACAGAAGATTGGGATAGTGAAGCCACTCATTCTCCCTCTGCACTCCCAATCACAAGAGTGAATTGGGAGAATGATTGGAGTAGGAGATGTGTGTGTGGGGCTAGACCTGGGAGATGCCAGCATTAACCAGGTGCAATTTGAAGTTTTAAAAACAGTCCTTCTCAGGGCTACCCAAATAACAAGAAAAGAAATACTATGTCAATTGCCAATGGGTGTGAGAGAGGAGTAGTGTGATTATAAACACTGACTCTATTTAGATGGTATATGGTGTAATTTTGGATAGTATATAGTAGGGTTTGTTTTGGCTGCTTCCCCGTGTGTGTGGTTAGTATAGGGTGTGATTTTGGATAGTATATAGTATGGTGTGTTTTGGCTGCTTCCCCGTGTGTGTGGTTAGTATAGGGTGTGATTTTGGATAGTATATAGTATGGTGTGTTTTGGCTGCTTCCCCGTGTGTGTGGTTAGTATAGGGTGTGATTTTGGATAGTATATAATAGGATTTGTGAATAGTATCTAATATGACAAGTGAATGTAGAGGTGTTTACTTTCACGTCCGTGCTTAAGATATATATACGCAATCGTCGGTCCTTGGAGCCATTCAATTTTGAACACATCAAGATGAATTTTGAATTGTTTATCCAACTCCGAGACAGCTGGTTTGGGATCCTTGATGCAGAATATCAAGTGGAAAGACTTGAGGAAGAATTTCAGAGTAACCATGGCTTTGTAAGCCAACTGAAATTAGCAAGAGATTTATTAGAAGGTATGATAGAGGAGGAAGACCAGAAATTAAGAAGACGTATTAAAAGAAAATATATAAGAATAGGGGACTTGAAGCAAGCACTTGATCATGTCATCAAAGTCAGGTGTTTTCTAGAAGAAACATTACATCTGATAGAGTGGGAATATGTGAAGTGGGGTCTAGACAGGCTAAAGAAAGCAGAAGCAATGATGAGAATGGTGATGGAAGAACAGGTGATCCAGATTAAAGAAAACTGGTCTAAGGAGAGAAAGGAAAAAAAGAACAAAAAGACGAAAGAGGACTTTGATCTACTCAATCTAAGATGGATGAGAGTTCAGGAAAAGTTTAGAGCTATAGGACATCCTGACTGGATTCCCGAAGAAGAAAAGAAGAAAAAACAGGAATCATTGGTAAAATCAAAAGGTGGTGGAACAATGGCAGAAAATAAAAGAAGAAGAAGTATCCAAAGGCCCTTTTCAGGGCCACTCATAGGTCTCGAAAAGATAGTAGCTTTCATTGCCACCCTTTTTTCCCTTGTCCCTATACAGACCCGCCATGTTCAATTTCCCTTGACGCTATATAGACCCACTATGTTCCATTTCCCTTGACGCTATACAGGCCCACCCTGTTCAATTTCCCTTGTCGCTATACAGACCCACTATGTTCAATTTCCCTTGTCGCTATAATACCCCAAGCTGTTTTGTCGCTATAGTGCCCCAAGCTGTTTTTGACTGGATTTTCCCTTGTCGCTATAAATCTTGTCGCCATAGTGCCCCAAGCACTTTTTGACTGGATTTTCCATTGTCGCTATAGTGCCCCATATTACTACTTGCCCGGTTCAGGAGTTGGTTATCTCGTAACAGTTGCAATGTATAAACACAACGGTCATAATATTTTCTGTTTATCAATGACAAAGTAACAGACAATTCAATCACTTTATTCTACTCAGAATTATATAGATTTCTTCCAAAAACGTATTGTGCTTATATATGTAATAATAACCAATATTTAGAATATTGTGAGACATTATTTCAGGTCGGTTCAAAAGGTGACGACTAACCTCGCAAAGTCAATTGAGGTCTACTCCGAAATGATCGCCCAGTGGAAGCTATTATTTCTCGAGTATCATATTTTAAGAGGTTTTTCTAAAAAAAAAAAAAGACCAACCAACCTTAATTTCAAGAGCTACAATACGTAATCGTTATGGATCAACATTGAAATATATCAATGGAACAGCCCTCGCTAGCTGATTATAGTATTACCCGACCACAATGGCCGATCATAAATAGCTAGACCGCCGTCATGGATTTATCAATAGCAGGCTAACATAATAAATATAATTTAATACATCTTGAATTGCTGATAAAAATCAAATTATGGATATTGTCAACCAAAATTTAACCAGTGAATAGTCATCGAGGATTTAAAATATAGGTCTTTGAAGATGACCTACTTTCCCGACCTTTGTGTACAATGTGAGATTTTAATTTTGAAAGGCATATTTCTAATATGTTATGCAAAAAGATGAAAACATGTGAATGACTAATTGCTGTTATAATCATTCCACGCAGTGATTTTGAGACAGACATATGTGATATAAGTGAATGAGGACTCTAGTTAAATGATGTTTACGATATCAAAATAAACATTCTGCCTTTTAAGTGACTCGATTGGACAGACAGAATATTCCGTCAACATGTTGTGCTTCGTGTTTATCATCAAAGACTATCTAAATCAACAACAATGAGATAAAATAACATGAAGTAGTTATTATTATTAGTAATAAGGAGAACATTTTACGTTCTTCTTTGTATTATTAAATAACATACGGCTAGATGAGGAGGTGAATGCATGAGGCATTTTTTTAAAAGCGACCAGGATTTCAAAATTATCAAATATATTCTTCATGTTGGTAATGTCAGTCAGCAACCTTTCCCGATGATGCAATGTGATTTTTGTTCTTTACTTTTTCTTTCTCCGTACAATACTTTCGATTGCTGTTATTGCCGTTTTCCGTCTTCGATATGTGTTTTATCCTTATTGTCGTAATAAATCATACATAATGTCAGTCGGCACAAAAGCAAATTAGCAAACGCCTGAGATAAAATGTCACTTAAGCGTAATTGAAGGCTCAATCACACCTGAATGAAAAATCAAAGGAAGAGCTACAAACAAAATTTAATGAGAGCGATATAAATCATGTCATTAAATCTATTTGTTATTTAAAGTTCTCACATGATAGACCGGGTTGTATCCTTATATCTGCCGCTTGACATGGGAACATTAATAATACCATGCAAATCTATCATTATACGCTATGACTTCACTTGATGCAAATGGATGCTTAGTTTGCAAATATTAAAACAAGGAAGCAAATGCATCCAAACTTTGCACTTAATGCTACATTGTTCCTGTAGGTACAGAAAAGTAAATGTATTACTAAATAGGAGCAACATGCGTTGAATGTTCGATGTATTACCGCTTTAACTCGGTTAATGGAGTGTCACAGCATACAAATACAGTCCTTAAGAATATTGTATCTCTGAGATTTCCTCGAGATGTGTTAGCTAATAAAACATGAAACTTGTATTCAATAAAAGCAGAGTGTCCAGCTTAAAGGCAAAATGAAATAATCAAGTCGACACAATAAACGCATATTTCAGGATAGATTAAAAAGGCTTAGAGACGCTATATAACCTATGCATAGCATAAGGTCAGAGGCTGTATACAGAAAAAGCACAAAACCTACCTGTCAGTGCCACACAAAGGTAACCTGAAAGGTAACAGAGAAAATAGAGATGCATAAAATAGACAAGAATGAATCGTTTGATTGACTTTAAGAGAAGGTGAGGAGAGTATAATTCGGGAATATCACAGATAATCTAAATTGGAGAACGTTCGCTAACAGAGTAATTTTTTTTTTATAACTATTCGATAGTAATGAGAATTAAGCGGCTACGTAAGCGATCTTAAAGCTGAAAATTCAAACAGCATCAGATACGAAATATATAATGGATGATAAACGGATAGCATATAATCTAAACGTCTAATCATATTCCCTACCCACGCATTCTACCAATAATGTTCGCCTGTTTTACCAAAAGAGCTTAATTTTGTACATGATGTCCAGTTAATAACAAATGCATGAGCCTCCTTGATATCATTTATTCCACACGATGAATTGATTTCGTTAGCTTATAAGTTATAATTTTTACACGTGTTAATTTGTTAATGCTTCATATTTCTATCGTACACGCTATATACATATTTGACTTTTCAAACTTTCCCTTTGGTTTTGTTCAGAGCTAATTTAATTTTCTATAATAGGTCCTGGTGAACTTTGTTTGACGTTATGATAAATCAATGGTTATATAACTTATAAGAACAAGGGCCATTATAATTCATACGACCGGATACAGGCATTGTCAGATCAAACGATTTTCATATAATTCATTTCGTCCAGGGATTATTAACAATTTTATATTCCAGTGTCCATGACATGTTCGTAAATCTCACGAAGGTCATAGCATAGGCAATGAATTTTAACATAATTTTGCATTTCATATCCTTCTCCATTTTTAGAGCAATAATGCTCGAATAATAATCTAGCTGGCATAAATCACGTGATTGTCACTTCTACTATCGTAGCTTAAAATTAAGAAACAAATTGATGAGAAAACATGTTATTAAAATATAACAACAGCAGCACTA
This sequence comes from Unio delphinus, assembly GCA_029339505.1. Classification (NCBI taxonomy): domain Eukaryota; kingdom Metazoa; phylum Mollusca; class Bivalvia; order Unionida; family Unionidae; genus Unio; species Unio delphinus. The sequence goes on from JAQISU010000088.1 coordinate 4,765,200, forward strand.
TTGGCTTTACAGACTGCAGAGACCCAGATCTACCATCACCAAATGTGCAAATAGATCCCGATATATCCAGTATGTTAGGTGTAATCAGCAGAACATGCATCTTAGAACCTGATCTACTTGCGCATTATACAACGGCAGATCAGATTCCATATGGTTTGCAGTTAGATTATATTATAATGGGTGTAGCTGGTAAGTATTGGTCAAAATTTCAAGTTTCTTTTAGTAATCACAAAATGAATGTTTTAAATACATAAATGATGTACATACAGTGTATATGTCCTCCAGATGAGAGTGGTCTTTGTTTCATTTAAATAAATAAATAAAATAAAATTTATATATATATATATTGTATACAATGCTAATTTTCTTCACTTGCGCTTAATATTTCTTCCCCAAAATGTTAATCCCCCTATAGCTTTTACAGCTATATAGTCCACAAGAATAAACTTGATGGCCTGTTAAAAGTTAGAAGAATTCTTTTTTCCTCTCTTCCTAAGTTAATGGTTACGTACGGTTAATAATACACTATACTATACGATTAATAATATACTATACTATACTATACTATACTATACTATACTATACTATACTATACTATACTATACTATACTATACTATACTATATTCTTCTATACTATACTATACAATACTATACAATACTATACTATACTATACTATACTATACTATACTATACTATACTATACTATACTATACTATACTATACTATACTATACTATACTATACTATACTATACTATACTATACTATACTATACTATTAATAACACACTCTATACTATACGATGAAATAATACACAATACTAAACAAACTGCTTTCACTATCCTGCTATACTATATGTTGCAACAGCTAATTCTTTCATTATATTTTATATAGTGACGTCAATGACTCTGGAGCAGCTATCTTTCATCCGTCAGAACCATATTACTTGGTGGCAAAATACAAAATTAACGACTCAGTTCTGCTTCCACGGTAACAAGTAGTGCCGCTCCGAATAATGTTTACTTTGTTCAAACATTTTTGAAATCTGTAGAAATATCCATGATTAAGAATTGCATCTTTATTCTCGTCTTTATTTTTTTTTAATTAGTTTCGAACATAAGTCTGGTTATGGTATTCATACTCGATTGGGAGAGGTTTTTGTTTTTTTTTAAGGCCCACTTGTTTATCAGAGGTCAGGAATTTACGAAAGAATGCAGACATTGGCATGCATTATGAGATAAGGTGTTAATTGCCATTTACAATGACTTGGTGTTTAAAGAATAACGCCCAGCAATTGGTTGTTGTTGTTGTCATGGAGTTTAATGCCATTTTTTCAGCACAAGATAGGCTATACATGGAGGCAAGTATCGATGGTGGAGGGAGAACCAGGGAAAACCCCAGACAAAAATCATAGACTCACGAGAAGCTACTGGTAGGCTTTCTCACGTAACCACATTGACTGAGCCCAAGACTCAAACCAACGCAGACGGAGGTGAGATGGCAGTGATCCGTAAGGGTGAGCGCTTTAGATCACTCGGCCAATCGCCCCCCCCCCCCCCTCCATCCCCAGCAATGAGAAAGGCAACAATCTGTGCAAATTTAGAAGCAATGCGCGTTTCCCGTTAGCCCGTACCGCACTTGTGTCGGGCGAATGAACAGTCGAAAAGTATCTTTCAGAATGGAATATTAGCTTTTCTGAACGGAAGTATATTTTTTAATCGTGGCCATATACGTGTTTCTTCTAAAATCCTGCAACGGAATATAATGTGTGCTTGGGTTAAAATAAAATTTTAAAACCACAACAACTATGGCTGTTGTAATGATGAATCATTTCTTGAGCTTTTGACCTTTGGTTCATTGATAAATGACGCAGATATTATTTTCACACCAATTAAAACTTTATTTTGGCCAAGTTTTTAGGTTCTATGCATTCGATTTTCGATGAGTCAGAAAGAAGAGGTGGCAAAACGATAAGCAGACGAGGTAGGATATAAAAACGATAAGGTATAATTATCATCCACTCAAAATTACCACATACTTTCCTGTGCAGTTACATATCGTGAGACGTTTAGTTTTGAAACGTGCAAACAATATATTTAAAAAATATTGTACGTCGTAGATTTATTTGTCAATTTCACATGGACGTGTAAAACTTCTAATATGTTCAGATATAGATATAAGACTCCACAAGAATCACATAGGCAATTACTCTTTATTTCAAGAACATGATCAACACATATATAAACTTGGTGATTGTTTCAGTTTTTCTTTGTATTCTAATGGCATAAAATCCGTACGGTCATTTGCTAATCAAGTTATAACACATATATATTTGTATTCAAATTGAAGATTTTTTTTTTAAAAAAAAAGCCATTTCAAGTTACAATTTGAACAGATTATTAAGTTTATATCCCTGTAAATGAATTTTTCATGTTCGCATGGAGGTTTGATCTAAATAAATAAAAAAAAATGTTTTTAATAACTTGAATGTTAATTTAAAGAAAGACTATATATATGCAGCCTGAGTAGGTAACCAAAAGACATACTCTTTAGGCATCCAACTTAAAAGCTATTAACTGTAGCTGACAAAAAAATAAATGCAAATGTTTTTAAACAATAACGTACCATACTGATAAATGCGACTTTCTAATGCAGAAGTATTATATTATTCTACCAGCAATTGTATTGCTGTAAGTACATTAATTACATGCCATTCTTCTGACTGGACGATCTTCGGATCTGATGACTGAATGAGTGAATAATGAAGAAAATCTTCACTTCTGATATATGTTACGCGCGAATTCTCCAAATGTTCAGCTTCGTGGACAAAGAAAAAAATCTTTGTGATAACACTCTAAACGATTATCTGTTAAAAATCCAAACTGAAGTACAAACAATAAGTCAATTTTAAATGAAAGTGACAAGATATTGATCCAGTTCTCTTAATTTGATTGATCACTTTAATCAGCTAACAAGTTTGGGTAAAATTACTTTACTTTGTGTTACACTGCTTTTAATGTAGGTCGAAATAAATCGTGCGATTCGTTTTAAACAAACAAAATATTGCAAATGTGCATTTTCAGTCTACCTTCAAATTCTCTCTCTCTCTCTCTCTCTCTCTCTCTCTCTCTCTCTCTCTCTCTCTCTCTCTCTCAAAACCTTGTACTTAATGATATTTAAAACACTGTTATACAAAATTAATATTTTCTGAAACTTCTTACAGCAATATCATTCACACGTATCTTTGCTGAATGCATTGCTGAGTAAACCAATTCCTGTTGGCTATAATTTTTTAATTGCCGAGTAATTATTAATATTCTTGATGTCTTGCTAACACAGAAACTGCCGACATGGCGTAAAATATTAGGTCACTCAAAATTTAACAGGCTACTAGTTGCACCTCTTTTGACACATTTTTCATTGGGGGGTGGGTCTCATACACTAAGGAAAACTGACTTAAGTAAAATCGAAACATACAACCCATTTAAGCTTAACATTTAACACTTTAATCCCAAACTGTATGTATTTATTTTAAATACACACCGGGACAATCCTGGTTACAGTGTGTCGAATGAACGTTGAAAGTCCAATATTTACAACATTTGATACAAAACGCTGAACATTGAAGGTCTACAACAAGAAATTGAAGGTCCGTGGAGTAGGAAATCTCACTAACAAGAGTTCTCTCTCTCTCTCTCTCTCTCTCTCTCTCTCTCTCTCTCTCTCTCTCTCTCTCTCTGTATTTACACACACATATATATATATATATATATATATATATATATATATATATATATATATATAATCATTTATCATTATGTTGTGATGCTGAACATGTTGTATATGTAATATTTGTATAATAAAGGACGAGGGCTAATTTAAGTTGTTAGAACTTGCCTAATCCTGTCGTATTATCATGTAACAATAAACTATGTTGACACTAAAAAATGAGTAACAATATTTTCATATTACAAACAAGAACAGTTTTGATTTAATGGTTTAAATGCATTAATTTAACCTGTGTTGATACTATCAATTGCTCCGGTAATGCAACGGAATATAGAAACACTTGAAAACTAAATATCAGAAAGGAATGTCTGGGATCTTTTCGCTGACTGCATCGGCACTAACCATCACCGTTAGGCTTGAGGAAGGTAGAAATGCTGCAGCTTCTAGTGGGTGTGAATCAACGCAAGAAGCTTTTGTACGTTTTAACTTTAAACAATTATACATATCGTCAATTTTCCTCAAAAAATTACCACGAAAATCAATTTGCATGACAACTGGCCATGGACCAAAGTGATTTAAATAAATTGCTTAATCAATTTAAAAAGGGTACAGTGATTTAAATAAATTGCTTAATCGATTTAAAAAGTGTACAGTGATTTAAATAAATTGCTTAATCGATTTAAAAAGGGTACAGTGATTTAAATAAATTGCTTAATCGATTTTAAAAGAGTACAGTGATTTAAATAAATTGCTTAATCGATTTAAAGGCAATAGGTATATTCGAAACAGTCTAAAAAGCAAAGTGAAAAATAATTATGAGAAGAGAATATGGTTTAGCTGCTTTATTGTAAATCACACGTTGCAACTAACACTAATTGTTAACTACTGGAATCAGCATTTAATGTTAAATGCTTCGCTTTTTCATGCTCTTCTTAGTTCAATGTAATTCCAATTTGCTTTATTATGTCAACTTTTTATTAATAATTTTATTTAATTATTTCGTTAGGTTTCCCAAACAGTTGTAAATGTTTTTCTTTTTTGCCTATTTGTTTCTTGTTTACCTTTTGCATCCTGTTTAAAGTATCCATTAATAATTATCATTTGTTTAATAATTATAATCATACTTAATGCGAACGAAGTAAGCATGATGGTTTATTAACTAGAACATACTGTTATATCTTTTACTAAAACACATATTAGAGAAACTAATCGAAATCAACAAAGTAAAACTTAAGCGCTAATAATGTACCCTCTCACTTGGTTGTGGTGTGTATCTTGCGTTGGATTTTTTCATTGAATTTCGGTAAGTATCCCAAAATATGATAATGTCACCGTCATCTAGTTACATGGTTTTCTCCATGTATTGTCCAGTTTGCCTTAATTTTTCGTATACTCTCCCAACTAGAGTCCAATTCCGATTATATTTTTAATTCAATATATTTTCTTTGTCTTCATTTTATATTTTTATAATATATTTTGTCAGATCAGATCTCGACAACATTCAGCTTGTCTCCTTCTTTTCTTTCCAAACGATAGCACATGCCTGTAAATTGCTTTCCACATAAATCTGAGCAAAGTTCGATTGCATTGAAAACAAGATTCTAACCTCACTTACGAATTTAGCACTTTTTATGGTGAAAATGGATGAGTCAACGCGCCGTTGTTCTACAGACGTCAAACAGGATTCTATTACAATAGCAAATTGCAGTACAACCTCCACTGTTATGGAATGTTTACTTAATCCACAGGCATGTAAATACGGGCGTTAAAGTCGTTGTCATTGACGTGACTGTATTCACTCTATCTCCCCATACTAGTGTTTACTGTAAACAGTGAGTATGCTATAAATTTACCCTTTCAAGCCAACGGTGAGAAAAACTGAGAAGACGCGAGTGTGATATGGAACGTTACGAATTCATCAAGGTGACATTGTTTTTTTTTTATGATACTGTTGACCTTGCAAGCCATATATGATTTATGCGCCAGGTCATTCAAATCGTATTATATACAGATACTAATGTGTGTATGTGTGTGTGTGTGTGTGTGTGTGTGTGTGTGTGTGTGTGTGTGAGAGAGAGAGAGAGAGAGAGAGAGAGAGAGAGAGAGAGAGATTTGGATTTTCAGCGCAGCTTGTTAAACAATGTTTCAGTCATACCGCTACGACTTCTGCTGTGAGGCAAATTTATTGTGATGTCTAGCACTGGAGTATCATGCCGCAGACATGTAGCATCCCACTCAGTTACATTATCCTGACACCAAGCCCACCAATCCAAAGACTAACGTCGTTTTAATGCTAGGTACCAAGCAAAGTAACTGCTGGTACCATTTTTAAAAGTCTTTGGCATGACTTGACCGGGGTTCGAACCCACATCCTACCGCGTCCAAGGTGGACGCTCTAACCACTTAAGCCACTGGATAAATACTAATGAGCTACAGACCAATACAATCGCTGGCTGGCAATGTTAAGGATCACGTAATCATAAATACGTTATAATGCGTGTCGATCATTCATGACTGATGTTCGTCGCGTAGTGAAATCGCTATGTAAAACATGTAGCTTAATACAACAATAACTGTATAACTAACTGTTCAATCAATGTTCCTTAATACTTCAGTTTATAATTCTAATCTAACATTGTAATTATTATATGGTTAAACATAAGACAAAAGAAACTAGTTATGATAATGGATTGATGTTTTTATCTCTACACTAGCAAAATATCAATTACAGTCAAGGATCCAGACTTTATTTATTTATTTATTTTATCTAATATTATTTTTGTAAGACTGAATAATGGCGAATCTTTACATACTAAACCTTACATTTTATCTTCGCCATTTTTATTTATGTGTCTTTGATTATTTTTCTTCTTATTCCTTTGTTTAATTAATTCTTCGTAAGACATTGTTTATGTGATTCTTTGACCAGAAAAGTGTACATGTATTTTATCCAAAAACAACTTATGTATATGCTTCCTGAATACGTGATTATAATATTATTTCTTATCCCACAACGTATTCATCTATTCCCTCTTCATAACTTCACAAGCCATATGAAATTAACCAATACTGTAAAAATAAGTCTTGATATTATATTTTCTATAAAATCATTAATTATAAGCTAAGAAAATGGGATAACGAAATCGCGAATGAAACAATGAGCATCCATTTGAAGCAAATAATTATAATAAATTAGTTTTAGAAGACTGTCTGTGAAATGCATGTTCGCCATTTTCATTCTCATATTTTTTGTTTTTATGGTCTAATGGCTGTGCTGAATCAAGCATTGAACATATTGAAATTGAGAAATATCAGTTTGAATAAGCATCGTCTCTAAAAATGGATAGGAACTATTGACGAACATAAATGCATGGTACCTACATCAGCATGCTTATCTTTGGTTGCAACTTCACTGCATCTCAATATACTTTTGGACAAAAAAATGGATAAATAGAATAGCAGACCGATAGAGAAAGGGACCTAAACATATATGTACCTACTTACCTTCCTACCTACCTACCTGTCTGCCTGTCTGTCTACCTACCTACCTACCTTCTTACCTAATTACATGCCTACCTACCTACCTACATATTTTATCAATGTTTTACGAGAGTTATTTATGACTATATGACTATATGCCTTTAATATATTTTTTTCAATCTAGGAAATTAATATAAGGATTATATTTATAATATCGTGTTAGTAAATACGACAGTGTGATTTGTTAATTTACGAGAATGGTACAATTTCATGACCCTTCCTTATTCTCCTATCTTTTGTTTTAAGTTATTTTAACCAGTTGCTAGAGCACGGTAAATTCCTTGGCAATACAATCTTTATTTTGTATAGGTATCACAGTAATAGATGAATAACGTGAAAGAATGTGGATTCATTCGATGGTAAAAGCCAACAACTGCAACAGTTTTGTCGATTATGGTTTAGACTGGACTGCCGCTTATGTACACCTAAGCAACAGACGCTTGATCTCAAATACGATGCGCTCATCTCCCAATAGATTCAAATGCAAATATCTTGCTTGCAAAAATTTGCTCGTGATCTAGAAATGTAAACATGTGTTTGATGAGAACATTGTGAAGTACTATTTGTCCTTTTAAAAACCTTTTGTGATAGATGATAATGATTGATTTGATAAAAAAAATTATGATGAGGCTCATAATGATGATGATGATGATGAAGATGCTAATGTCAATAATATTGATGACGACGATGGTTTTGTTTTGATATACAGTAGTGTTGAATACATAAATATGAACGACGACGATGAGTATACTCATAGCGATGGAAATGAAGAGGAAGAGGAGGAGGTCAAGACCCTAACACAACAAACTGATGATGAGCTTTTGATTGTTTTGTCAACAAAGATGAACAATACAGTGTTGCTGCTGATGTGGAGGTAAAGGATGAGGTATAAAAGCGTGAATGCCTATGATGACACTTACTACTGTAATTATTAATTATGATGATGCTTATTATCATTATTATTATTATTATTATTATTATTATTATTATTATTATTATTATTATTGTTGTTGTTGCTATTATTATTATTATTATTATCATTATTATTATTATTATTATTATTATTATTATTATTATTATTATTATTATTATTATTTACAGGCAGATTTCATGATTTAGAATGACATTGTATCGTGCACACTGTATCCATTGCTCTGTACTTTTCCCAAGCTACAAGGTAAGGCCAGATGGAACCATCCTCATCGTAACAGAGGTCTGACCCATGCTACATCGTCAGGAGTTCCCTCATTTAACTAGTACCATCTGCAACAAAAGCGCTTCAAATATGTTGGAAGTTCTTAGGCGGTTGAGGAAAGTCACAGTCAAGTATTCTGTCTAGAAAGTAATAAAGTACCAACTGTTTTTCATCTCCCAACAGCATGGATGTCTGATGATGGCTATACCGAGAAACAGAGCGAGTATAACTTACTTCGGTACGTGGATGCTATCTGCGTTGCACACCACTATACAGTGTCTTCGTAGAGCGCAGCGCAACGCATGGAGCATGGAAAGCATAAAACCATACTAACCAAAATGGAGAATCTGTGAACATGTGCAGCCCCCCTCTCCCCAAATTAATTTTTGAAGCTGCTGAAAAATTCCTGACAGGCCAAAACTTGGTAGAGCAAATAAGGAGAATAAACATAAAACCTGATATATTTTTTCTTCTGAAACAAAAGACGGTGATTTTTTTTTTTTATTACATTATAATAAAATTAATCACTTTTATATAATGCCTTTTTCACAGACTGTCAGGTACAAATACGTCAGAACGAAATAGAAAACCGCTGTTTACTGGAATGAAATAGAAAACCGATGTTTCCTGGAAAGAAATCGATACCCAATGTTTCCTGGAAAAAATATATAACTGATGATTACTGGAACGAAATAGATAACCGATGTTTACTTGAAAGAAATAGAAAACCGATCTTTACTGTAACGAAATAAAAAAACGATCTTATCTGGAAAGAAATAGAAAACCGATGTGTACTGGAAAAATAGATAACCGATGTTTACCGCAAAACAATAGAAAACCGATGTTTACTGGAAAGAAATAAAAGACCTATGTTTACTGGAAAGAAAAAGAAAACTTATGTTTACTGGAACGAAATAGAAAACCGATGTTTGCTGGAACGAAATAGATAATCGATGTTTACTAGAAAGAAATAGAAAACCGATGTTTACTGGAAAGAAATAGATAACCGATATTTACTAGAAAGAAAAGGATAACCGATGTTTACAGGAAAGAAAGAAATAACCGAAGTTTAATGGAAAGAAATAGATTACCGATGTTTCCTGGGGGACAATAGATAACCGATCTTTACTGAAAAAGAATAGATAACCGATGTTTGCTGGAACGAAATAGATAAGCTATCTTTGCTGGAAAGAAATAGATAACCGATGTTTACTGGAAAGAAAGAAATAACTGAGGTTTCTTGCAGTATAACAATGATATTTTGAATCAAAGTCATTCACTTAGCAGGTCAGAGTGGATTAGTATTTATGTTAAATGAAAACGGTTTTATATTTATTACAGCGTAATAATAAAATGGTTGGATGCACGAGTAATTTGTTGTTTTGTTTTTTTCTCACATGGCATACCTGAAGAGGAATGTGAACGATTCATTGTTATTGTAAATATGACATCTGAATGCTCGTTCATCATCCTACGTCAAGACTATGTTAAATACGTCTGTCGTTTGGCTGTGGTTTTTATTTGTCATCCAGTCGTCTTTAAAGTAATCCTCTAAAATAGATAATCCATCAGATATAATTAAATGTTCAAATGCTGTTTGTAAGCTACATTGTTATCGTTTACATCAAACAAATTATCGGCAAAAACTAATTTAGAATCTTGAAATGTTTGATTTGAGGTAATTTTTGCCTTTAAATTCGTTATAAGTAATATTTTCAATACGAAAAAAGACTACTAACCGTTATTAATCTCAGCTGGTTTTGTTGTCTGAGCAACTCTTGTTTGTTTCAAACAGTTGCAACGGTTGTTTCAATCAGCTGACATTTAAAACAACAACGAAACACGTGTGTTGATACAAAAAACTCGAAACAAAATGGGGAAATAATGGCACGAAGGTAAGAATAAATCTGAATGATTTCCCATGAACTTTAGTTCAGCTATTTATTTTGTCTGCGAATGAGTATTTTGTGAAAAGAAATGTTTTAGTGTATTTACCATATCGGTGGCGACGTAGACGAACAGCACCATTCGGTGACGTTAGGATTGTCAGAGTAAAGGCAATTCGGAACGGTCTCACCATTACTGTCACAAGATTTGCCTGATTTTCGCCCTGAGATCCAAATAAATTATGGTTAAAGAGTACGCAAGTTACATTATGCTAACCATTTACAAGTACATTATTATGTACATCTAATTTCATTTATATTTATTTTTTAATTGTTTGTTTGTTAGTTAAATTTTTTTAAATTCTATTTCAAGCTACTGTTAAGTTACCAGTGTAGACTTCAGAATATTTTTACAGACGTAACAACGTGAATAGACTCATACTAGTTGAAACTTTCTTTTAAAGTTGACCTAGTTCATGACCTGATTAGGAACTGGTAAAAAAAAAATTAATTTCTCTCCTAGAGTGAAACCTTATTGGTCATACGCAAGACCATACTGGGTGTACGTAATTTTAAACAAGTAAATAATTTCTAAGAGGTTCTGGAACATGATAATGTGACCCTCATATGGCATCTGTTATAGGCAGCAGCTATGGTTAAATCCAGATGCTATGATAGGAATTTTTCAGTTTCGGGCTCTTATACTTGAATGTCAAGTTCTTCAATTGTAGCTAGTTTTCGAGTTATATGTATATTATTCTTCCTATTATTTGGAATTTGAAAGATTAATTCGTTTCTCTGGAAATATTTCAGTGCTCATACAGAATTCTTGGACAAAGACAGTTTATCAAACAATGGAGTGTTATTTCTTGTGTTTCTACAAGGAACTGTATATACAACACTATAGAGAATATAGTATACGTCAACGTCTTCCGTGTTAGAATTTCGTCAGTTATCAAACTTGAAGTAATTGATAGAACATTTTATGAATATACAATTTAATTTGTAGATTATTCTTTGAATTTGTTTTGGATTCGATTCTTAAAACCGAAAGATATTTTATTAGGCATTGCTTTTACAGGCAAATACACGTTTTGCTAAATATCAAAGCTTGTTGTTTTCACTATTTCTTTTTTTACCGTGTATTAGATCCTAAACGCGTAAGAACATTAACACTGCGCATGGATGAATACACTAGCTGATAAATGTGAGGATCTATGTGAAAGTCTCCATGATTCACGTAATCCTTTCAATATTTTAGCAAAGTAGTTGCTGTTTTGGGTTTAACGCCATTTTTCAGCACACCATACATGACGACCAGTATAACAGATCGAGGAAGACCTGAAAAAACCACCTTAAGAACCTCCGGCCCATGGGAAATCACTGTCAAGCTTTCTCACATATAAACAATGACCGACCCCTAGACTCAAACAAATGCGAATAAAGGTGAGATGGCAGTGTTCAGTAAAGACGAGCGTTTGAAACCACCCAGACACCCGGGACCCTGATTAGATTTAGCAAAGTTCTTTCTTGACTTTATCAAGATAATAGTTGCATTTGAAATTTAAGCTAGAATCAAATAAGAATTTAGGAGATGTAATGTGTGGAAATGAATTATAGTATTTGTGAGTTTTACTTCCGGTAATGAGAACCTTGTGAAGTACTATTTGTTAAAGACGATGCTTATTCAAACTGATTATATTTATTACAGCTTAACAATAAAATGGTTGGATGCAAGATATATATATACACCATTCATGGTTGCTTTATATCATCATCTCGTGCAGCAATATGACAACCCTAAATCATGTCTGAAACATTACAGAAATAGTCGACTAATAATATACTAATTAAATGTCGTCAGCTATGATTGTAAAGGTAAATAAATATAACACAGCAAGCTTGGTCACGTGGTGTTTTCGTTAATTATTGGAATAAATAACAAAAGCTTCTTGCCATAAAGTCTGTAAACCTTGAAAATGTTACAGATGATAATATATCAAGAGAAGAATAAAGGTCCCAAGTACACATAAACCGATGACACAACCGCACTCAACAAATGATGACATAAACACTGAGGCCTGATGGTTGCACAAGACTAAGTACAACATGGGAGAAAATACAATAAATTACAAGTTACGACATGAAACATTATTCTTATTGTGTAAGCAAAAAGGAATTGAGAAAGAATGATACCGGGTGGACTTTACCCAGAGAAATGTACCTACATGTATCTCTCAGTCTGTCACAAAGCGTCCATATATTTCAAGCAATGGCGAACTGTGAAGACAGATTTATTTAAATTTGCACTATAATTTAATCAAAGCAGTGTTACAATTCGTATACCTTCAACATGATATCATGATGATGTCCCTTCCATTGTCTTTTCTGATTTGGTCACAGTTAATAAATCTTCAAACAAATACTTTTTAAAAAAAATAGGGATAATATTTAGGCGTATAATACTTGCAATAAGCTTTAATATTAACAATGTGTTCATCAGATTACAATCCGTAATTACATAAACGATGAACTTTTATTCCTTTGTTAATGTTGATATTTTATTTGAATTTATAAGCAAATGAAAAAATAGTTTTACCGGAAGTATTTCGACCATTTTGCCAAATCTTTTTTGTACATGTTAAATATTGTTTCATATATCCCAAACAAATATTGCATCATTACACAAAATTTCACTGATACTTTGTCACACAGGTATTTGACTCAATCGTGTTAAGTATTTTAAATCTGAGACATTCCAGTTTACATATCTCATCAAATACTCTTAAATTAAACATTTTGTCATTTAAACATCAAAGAACTAATGAGTAAAATGACATGTCACCATCGAACTGTGTAGTTTAATATATTTTTTGTTTCTTTCCTTTATAATTAAATTAACTAAAAACAACATACTTTTGTTTCGTATAACTGAATATTTTTGAAAGATTGAAAAATGTATATGCTGTATTCACTTAGATAGTTCGTAGATTGGCAATGATTCGTCTTTGTCATGCACACGTTGTCTTGATTGATTTTAGTTTAAACTGGCTGCTTAATGAGCCTGCATCTTAAGCTTTAATATAAATGCTTTTACCGCCTTTTTAATCGTTAGCGTGCCTCTCATACAAAAATAATTACTTTCGTGAAAGAGAGAATAAATTTTAAAACTTATTTTTAAATCGTGTTTAAATTATTCTTTATCTTGAATATCATTTAATTGGTGCGGTTGATATTTGCTTGTGTTTAATAGAAACAATTTTCTTTAAGGGGAAAACACTACTATATTTGTTCCACTTTAAGTTTCATTTTTACATCTAATCAGTATTTCCGACTTAATTTCCTTTATCCATTTTAAAACATTTAGTTCATTGTTCACGGTTTAATTCTTTTCATTTTTTTTAAACTTCTCGAAAAACTGACATTACAGTTTTAGCTCTTCTACTTCCACACTTCTTTGTTGGTGCAAACACTGGTTATTGTTACCTTTATGATCATTTTAGCATTACACTAAAAGGTTGACCTCAGCAAAAGATTTTAACATTCAGATTTTAATATTCAGAGTTTAACATTCAGATTTTAATATTTTGAACACGGAACGATACTTGATTCATCCAAGTATGTATCAACATCATATTTTAATACTGACAGTATTAAATATATAACATCATGGTTTATTTATTTAATTTCTTTGGAACAAACACAACACATTTATAAATCACTGTGTACATTATATCGTTAGATAACATTTCTTTAACATTAAAAATAAACATGAATGAGTACTGACTAAAATTATTAAATGTTCACTTGTCACTCGTGTACCCGGTGTATTTTTCACAATTGAGGTCAACTTAAAACCATCATTATCGTGTAAGTGTCTTTATTTAGCACCATAATAGAAGCTCTAATACCAGCGAGTCGAGATTTAAACAACCGTTGTTGCCCGGGGTGTTACGAGCATCTGAAGCTTTAAATATGTCCCCCGTAATAGTTGAACATTCATTTGTATTAAATGTTTTTCCGTTAACGCCTTTGTGTCAAAACTTGTTCAGAAGTTTCCTCAAAATTTACTGGACTGAGAAAGACAAAACGAAATGCCTTTGCATTTATGAAATGGAACATTCGATTATTTAGTTCAATTAAAAAGTGGAACGTTCAGACGACCATGGTAGACTTGCCTTTCAAAGAACATTTATAATGGAGAAGAAAAACTAATGAATTGATTGAACCTGAGAATTCCGAGTATTACTTCAAATTGGAATCTATTTTATTAAATGATAGCACTATGTGTCATCAGTGTAATTGTTGTGTCCTTTTAAACTACAATAATATGGTATGTTCAATGTGTTTAGAATGTGCATTTTGTATCAGTGTCAAAAATGTAGAATATAAATTCAGTAGAAACAAACTATCCTGTTGTATATTACTAAACTGCAAATATACATACAACGCACGCACGCACGCACGCACGCACGCAGGCACACACACACACACACACACACACACACACACACACACACACATACATACATACATACATACATACATACATACATACATACATACATACATACATACATACATACATACATACATACATACATACATAAATACACAGCTCTGGTGGCCTAGTGGTTAGTGCGTCTGCCACGGAAGCGGAAGGTCGTGGGTTCGATCCCTGGCTGAGTCATACAAAAGACTTACCATACATACATACATACATACATACTACGTCTCAGATAGACATCATTTAAATGTCAAATGTATAAATACATGAAATTATTGGGGAAACAATAAATCTGCTGAGCTTTCAGTTATGTCTTCAGTTGTGTTTACTAATTCGCTGGAGCTCGGAACCAATGGATACTGTAGATCTTCCATATAGTTTGCCTGAATGCACTAGATCTTCTGAGTGGTATTTCATAATTGTATTAATAAACAACAGAAGGAAATAATTTATTAGCAAGGACTGTGATAATTAAACGTGTACCAAGAATTTGAATGTCACTCAAACGTATAAGCTACATTTGGCAATACGATTTTCAGACCGGTGATAATTGGGAAAAACTTTAATTTCACAATGGAGAGCTTATGTCATGTAACAAACATCCAATGAAGAAGATCGAAACACAACTGTCAAGTTATGATGCTATTGTTTAGTGTATCAGCCATACGCTAGTTTATGAAAGTAAATGAATAATAATAATAATAATAATACTTTAGCAGGATTCAAGATACCATTTCTGAAGGAAATGTTTCGAAGTGTTTTTTTTAAAATACAGTTTTTATTGATTTCAAATGCAACTTTTATATACAGTGATATATTTGGGTCTTTCATTTTGCTTCTTTTTTTACCGAAAGACACGCCAATATTGTCATCTTGTTATGATTCGTGAAATATCATTAGAACTAATATGTGTATTCGATATGTCTTCATTTTAAGAAAAGGAAACAAATAATAATTATATCATTATTTTGTTTTGTTGAAAATTTTCTTACTTGTCAAAACTTTCTGAACACTGTCTAACTGCATGACACTTTACAGTGATACGCCATTTATGAACTACAATGATAACACTGATAAAGAAAGGAGGGTGGTGACAGGAGCAGAATAAATGTAAAGGACTTTGGCTGTCGCTAAAGACAACTTATTGCCATAATTCATTATTCAAATAGTTGCAACAATTGATAGGTATTGTAGACTGGACCATTTCTTCAAATGTCGACAAAAATTCAAAGAACTCGTTTGCTCCTTATTTACGTGTTTCACATTTAGAAAGGCTGACGGGTCGTCGATGGGGACTGTGTTATATTTAGTTGCACGTAGACTAATTACAATCACATAAAGATATAAAAGTATCGCAGTCTTATTCAACTTGAATGACATTAAGTTTTACCTGTCCTGGATTGTGGTTAAAAAGTCAAACGTCTAAGCAGATTAAAGATGGACTATTTCAGAATATGATTACATATGGAATATTTCAGTATATCATTAAATTTAGCATATTTCGTTATAAAATTTACAATAAAATATTTAAAACTTCGCTACATCGGAAATGTACATATATGATCATATATATCTTAAACTACATTAGCGTACTATGTTTACATAAATTTTCCCTCGTATGCTTACTTTCTGAGACAACGCATAATTGTTACAATTAGAGACAGAATCTGCTTGCTTGTAATACCTGACTGATTTCTTTCTAAGACAATTTTGGAAACGTGCTTTCAGCTATTTTAATATTTTGTATTTTATACTTGTATTAATTGTGTTTACGAAAGAAGACAAAACAATATGCAAAACAAAGACAAAATAGAAAAATAAAGAAAAACAAGCTACTCGTCAGAATGACACATTCTAACAGCAACCATTCATGAATCATTAAACATCGGTACACTGCGCTCACTTGTTTCAAGTTGACGTATAAAATACTTTATGAACCAGGATCTGGGACGGGTTTTTCTTCGCATTCATGGTCGAACATGCTCGATTTAAAACAATTCAATAAGTGAATAAAATATACATCAGACGATTAAAACAGCTGTATCGCTAAATGGGCGTATATCCATGTCAATGATCTGCATAAACTGTCGTAAGAGTACGCGCGTTAAAATTTATTAACCGCAAATGATAATCAATTACATTAAAAATTCACCGGAAGATGTCAACACTCTCACTCAGTTTATTAATGAGACCTACACCTTTCATAAAGAACTGCTATAAATAGTTTCCAGCTCTGCTATAAATACACCATTATACGCCACTGAAATTCAAAAACGTATCGTATCCGTTCAAGAGCAACTCTAGCATTGCAAGTCAAGAAATTATTCGTCACGATATAGAGAGACATACCCGCTTAAAGTCTATTCTTGCAAGTTTTAAGAATTTGCACTAGAAATAAGCAACTGGACATCGTGCAAATATTGTCAAAATGAAATATTATATCATTTGCTCAGTTGTTGCTGCTGTTTTCTCTCTGTCGTCAACGCAGAAGGTCTGTAACCAAGGGGAATTCAAGCTCATCCCCAAGGACGACTGTACAGGATTCTATCTCTGTAATTGGGGTCACGCCGTTGAGATGCCCGACTGCCCAGCAGGTTCCGTCTTCAGTATATCTGGACAGTCTTGTGTCCCCATAGGAAGCCCTTACGACGATTGCAAGAAATCTGAGCCAAAGATGAATCAAAAGACAAGTAAGTAGCATAACGTGTATGTCCTAAATTATAAGACGTTTGTAATGATACAAATATTATATCATCATCGCACACATTTTTGGCTTTTCACGAAAAGGAAAATAGAATAACACCTGACCATAATGATAATTTCTGGGATCTTAGGCAAACGGTTAATTTATCAGGGAATAGTTTATTTAGCAATGTATAACTCAACTAATTATTCATTAATTAAGAAATATTTTGTTTTGTCTTGTCCTGTAACAAGTACCTGACTGTTTTAGATTACCTCTAATATAATTGTTAATATTACCTTTAAAAAACCAATTTATTGTCATAATTAATGGGGCCCCGTGTGGCCGAGTGGTCTAAAGCGCTTTCCGTTACGGATCTCTGCCATCTCACTTCTGTCTGCGTGGGTTCGAGTCTAAGATTCTGCTAATGTAATTATGTGAGAAAGCTTGCCAGTAGCTTCTCGTGGGTCGGTGGTTCTTTCTGGGGGTTTTCCCGGCTTCTTCATCCACCAATAATACTGACCGCCGTGTATAGCCTATCATGTGCTGAAAAATGGCGTTAAACCCTATAACAACAACAACAAATCATAATTGATATTCCACAGTGGGTTGAACAAATACGCTTTTGTACAAGACTGTCTGAGTCAATAGCAACGTCAAGAACTTTAAGCATCCATTAAGATCAAATCAGTGCTACATGTATACAAATTATTGCCATAGATAAATCAAATAGAACAAATATATGATAAACTAATATACTTAGGGTCATAGGAAGCGCATAGATATATACACAAAAATACAGACGCTTGCAAAAATCCATATATTGCTTTTGCTACAAATTTAAAGCGGAACAACTAGCTCTATAATTCTTGCATCCACAATGTTTTTCTTGTCATTAATACGACCAGATCACACAATGACTAAGGAGCATCATTTTAACTCCGGTAGTATATTATCTTGCCTTAGGTAGGCTATATGGTCTTGACTGGTTTTCATTTCCGGAAATCTATTTTAGATGGAAATGGAATAGCATCATGGGAAGGGGATCTAAAGTACTCAGATGTAACTTTCTCTAAATCTTACCACGTATTCTTTTTCAATTACAGAATGTTCTCGCCATGAGTTCTTACGAAAATGTATAATCACATAAACATATTTTTTAAATATAATATCACCAAATCAGTTACATTGAATTGCATATTCTTAAAGCGGCTAATATTTTCTAATTTTTAGAGCAACCTGACACGATACAAGAACTCTGTAAGGCAGGTGCTGACATCATTCCACACCCCACTGAGTGCCAACTGTACTATAACTGTAGTATGTGGTATAACGAGGTACCCAAATATTTTGAACAACATCTACAAGAGTGCCCTTATCCCCTTGTCTTCTCCACAAGCACCCTCCGCTGTGAGCATTTCCTGAGAGTCCAGTGTGGAGCAAGAATAGTTCGAAAGTCTGCATGTAAGTACAATCATAAAGATGGATGGATGCAATTTTCCGATCCAATGTCTGATTACATTAGTGCACGTTACTTTTAAGATGCTGTCAATGCTCATTAAAGTTAACATATAGACCCTTTAATTAAACGACATCATTTCAAAAAGCTTGAAGAATTATGCATAATGATAAGCTAATTGAAACGTTAATTATAATTTAATAATATAACTGTAATGGCGATAACAAAGTAGCAATAGTAGTAACACGCAAGTTTAAATAGTGATGACCATGTCATTCGTGTCTGCAATGCAATTAACTTGTAGATAGTTTTAATGCATAAGAAGTATCACATCAATTTAAATACAATAATTTTTTTTTACGCATTCAAAAAGGATTCATTAAAATATGGAAGCATGTTTTAATTGAGAATTGTCAGAAAGACTTATCTTTACTTGCATTTATCAGGTGATTACCGTCAAAACCAATGCGGAACATCCCACTGTATACCGTGCTCTCTTAGTTTCCCGAGCTGTGAAGGTCTTCCTAACGGGCTTAATGCTCACCAGCAGAAGCTGTGGACCCCATTCTTCGTTGCTTGCTACAAGGACCGTTTAATTCACCAGGACAGGTGCCCGTCTGACCCCCAGGGTAGACCACTAATTTTCTCCCCAGAGATGCGCCAATGCGTCCCTCTAGAAAGAGTTCCACGACAATATGGCGGTCTTATGCCAGATTGCGCTGGCCGAATTGATGGGCTTTATCCGGATGACAGTGACATGTGTCACCGCTATTTCATGTGCCGTAAAGAGAAATTCATGTTCTCAGCGCAGTGTGCAGTGGGGGAGGTATTTGAAGCCCAGAATGGTGCATGTACACCATCCGAAGACTCGTGTGGACCTTGTGGAAGTAAAGTAGACTGGTGAGCGCGCCTCTCTCTCTCTCTCTCTCTCTCTCTCTCTCTCTCTCTCTCTCTCTCTCTCTCTCTCTCTCTCTGAAATATCCAATGTTGAAGAGTAAGATATATATGTATATATATCTATTACATAAAGTTTAAACCTTTTGGATGTATAAAAAATGTTTAAATTAGGCGTACATAAAATAGACAGTATCAGTTATTTTAGGTGTCACCACTTTAATGATTTTCCTTATGCATATTATATTTTTTATAGAAAACCTTGCTGACAGTCTTCATAAAAGAGAGTATATTCATAACAATAACAGATCCACTAAATCTTTTATTGTATTTGGTTTTTTTTTTTATTTGTTTTAGGGGTGGGGTGCTTTTTAGTTATTTGGAAGTGGGATGCTTTGTAGTTGTTTGGGGGTGGGGTGCTTTGTAGTTGTTTGGGGGTGGGGTGCTTTCTACTTTTTTTCGGGTGTCTCAGTGCCAATTTAATAGCCTTCAAATCGAAAACATACTATTAAATACATCTGTGTTCAAGAATTTACGATACTTTTAAAATGTATAATCCGATATATATTACATCAAAATTAAGGCGTGAATGTAAAGCTCTTATAATGTAAGAAAATTATACATGTTTTCAGTTAACACGTGCTGATGTACGACAGACGCTTGGAGTCAAAAACGTGCAGACCTTTGTGTTCCTGGAGCATCCCACAGATTCATGACCAAAATGGTACAGAGGTGAATGCAACTCGAACATCAGTCTTTGGAACTTAGGTTTCCACCTATGATGTTGCCGAAAAGGGACGCCAGGACATTTCTTCAGGTGGGGTTGGGTTACTCGTCTTAAGATAGGAGAACATTGTAAATAAAATACAAGGAGCATATGTCGGCCATCAAGATGCAAATTCATAGTTTGCAAACAATTTGTGTCTGCTTTTACTATCGTGGTTCCCCTGAGTCCGATACCCTTCCACAGTGAAGTGATTCGATCGGTGATCGACTAAGTAGTCCCAGTGGCACCTACACCGTGCGCATGGAAAATCCTTGCTTGTACATATATGTATTAACACATTGTATATGATGATGTAGTTTTTAAAACAATTTTAATTTATGTATACGAATAATCTCATCAGAATATTTACACACATTCTTTATATAAGCAAAGATTAACTAAGAGCAAATGAAGGGTTTCATTTGTATTCATTTGTCTTTTGCAAGAATTTCATTCAAAAATGTTGCTGACACAGCATTATGTTATCATTCAAGTTTTTTTTTTAAATGGGAACATTTAAACTTAGATAAACATGCTGCTAATCTCCTGCTTGACATTTCATTTATGAATCATGGCTTTACCTTTACGGCTACAGTGCAACGTCGATTACTGTAACCTTATTTTTGTTATTATTGGTCACATGTCCAAAAACCAAGATAAAACAAGCCTCGTATCATTCAATGATTTAGGAAATGTCGATGGTTTACAATATTTAGCTACTGCAGCCTCCAAAAATATTCTGACATTTGTTATCTTAACACTGTAAACAAGAGCTTAACCCAACATTCTTCTTCGTGCTAATGCAGCATGTAATTAGAGTCCTGCTGTCCATTTGTTATGCATTGTACATTGACCATTTTTTTTAAAATTACAGAGCATGCTAAATAAAATGTTTTACATTAGTTTCAACGTATTTCCTTTTTTTCTCATTTCTTTTATGCTTTTGTTTTTGTTTCTTGTTTCTTCTTTCTTTTCCAAATTTTCCACTAGGTATATTAAAGTATGGTGTGGCCATGAGAAAAGAAAACTGGAATAGTGTATTCGATATTTAATCAGGGTGGTGTTTAAAAGCCACTTAGTCCCACCAAAAATTTGAATACGTTTTAGACGATTACCATTTTTTTTTCTTAAAAAACTTTTATAAAATGTTGGAGATAACTCTGAGATGAAATACATTCGAAATGTCCATCCGCTCTAATGTGTATATATATATATATATATATATATATATATATATATATATATATATATATATATATATATATATATATATATATATATATATATATATCGGTTTCAAAGCAGTCTTCACATAACCATAAGTTGCAGGGAACGCCCAATTGAACACATATTCAGTTCAGCTGATACATATTTCATATCTGTTATTATATTTATGAAGAATTACTTACAGTTGACATTGTGGCGATGGTGCGGGAGACTGTTAGACTTATAATCTATTACAACGTCCTACGCGACAAATTGTGATGCACGTAAACGCAATTAATCCAAAAAGTGACAAATTATATAATCGTAGCAAATTAACACCTATTTACTAATATATTTCATTGATTCTGAGATCATTTTTTTTAAATGGTATTACTAACGTTAAAATAATCATATATACATGTATGCAGTGGAAATGGAGAATAAAATTAAATGTAAGATTTTATTGATCTTTAAAGATTTTCTTCGTCAAAAAAATATTGGGGAATACTAACGAACGTTATCATTTGAGAAAAGTAAACTCACGCGCCAAGTCTTTTGATAATATAATCATCATGCAGAAGGTGTCCCCTTGTCCAACAAATAACACTGAAGAAAGCTGATGATGAAGAAAAAGGAATTAAAATATCTACTTAATACTTCATCTGATGACGAATATAACCATTGTGAAACAAACACGGATGACTGTAACGACGAGCTTAGCCACTGTCAAGCAAATATGGATGTCTGATGATGAGCTTATCAAGTGTCAAACAGACATGGATGACTGACGAAGCGTATATGCATTGTCAAATATACGTGGATTACTCTGATGACGAGCATAACCATCGTCAAGTAGATATGGCTGACATACGACGGATATGGCCATTGTCATATCATCTTTTAAAAATATATTCATATTTCCCTGTACATCACATTGAAATCTCTCCTTCATGCAAAACAGCAAAATATAGTTTAGGATTTTTTTTTAATCAGCGTTTACTATTTTCAGAGAAATTCAGAGCAAATTTTCAATTAAGTTGACTTCCAAACCATATAGAAAGGAAGCATACAGACTAGAAACAAGACGTTTTCAAATTTTGATTAAATTATCCTCCATGTATTTTGGGGAATTAGGTACATCGAATTGCATGTTGATCGGTTCTAATTTGCAACGTCCTGCCTACAGTGTGCTTGTGTAAGATTGTTTATATTCAAATTGTAATCAAGTAATCTTAATCACAGCGATGGAGTATACAGAAAACGTTTGCCCCATGCTGCCCAAAGCGTTTCACCTTTATACACCACTGAATATTGTTACTCTTTTGCTGTCTGCCTGCTGATTTATAATCAACACTTACTAAGGTCAATTTTAACGGAAACTTCAAGACAAAATTGCCCCGGATCGAACTGTATGTTCTTTGCTGAAATATTGAATACAAGAACAGGAAGGTCACGTTAACGGTAAACCTGATAACAATAGCAGCAACAACAGCAAAACAAACCGACATAAATAAAATGAAAAGTATCGATCAAAAACTGATTTAATAGTAGTATACCTTAGTCTCAGAATATAAATTATCTCAAAGTTAGGGAGTTATCATACCATGTAATGACAAAGACATGAAGTATCAAGCATACATGCTAGGAAATACAATGTGAAAGCTATGCTATGCTGGCTATATGCGTATAATTTTTTGGGTTTCACCTACGATGTAAAGAAATCTAAATGATTTTCTAGCTTATTTTCTTTCGTTCTTTTTATCTCGGTCCCGCTGTTTCAGCCCGGTTGTTTCTTACACATCCGGTTGAGATAAAAATGAATTATCAAGGGAAGCAACCTTTGTTGTCTTCGACTGTGCCTGACGGGGTTGTTTAAAATACAAAAGGAAAATAAAAACAAATATCGATACCTTAGCTAAATTTTATGTCATAAACAAACAAAAGACAATGTTACAGACACGCATGCTATTCACAGCACTGGTCACAAATTCTCAACTTTCTCTCAAAAACCTCAGCAAACTTAAAAATGTGTTATGTCAAACCCAAGGGCGCCAGCAAAATTATTTGCACGTGGGAGTAGGGGGAACATGTATTGATCAATTATTATGTTTTGTAGATGTAGTCCAACATATGCTAAAAGTGAACGACGGGGTGGGTGGGCGCCACTTGTTCCCCTTCCCCGCCAATACACGCGGCACCCATGGTCAAACCATATTTCTGTAAATCAAACTTAATACAATCAACATTCCCCTTCAGCCATAGTTATAACAAATATGAACATGCACTCATAAATTAAAACCCTTGCACTAACCAATCAGAGTGAATACTTTTCCGTCCACACATTACTAAACAGGCATATTTACATAAAGATAACAACTGCACTAATTACAGCAAACTTTGATATATCTCCACGACAAAATAATATAATTTCGTACGAAACCATGACGTAGAAACCTCCTCACATGGTTATCAGCTGGACATTGGGTTTAAAGGTCTTTCATATACAGGGTAATTTTGCAATCAATATCATTTACAAGACTTGTATGTAACAGTCTCACCTCTTCCAAAGAAAAATTGACTTATATATGTACGTAATACAGATCTCTAATTATCTATGAATAATGTAACACATGGTCAACCGTTCCATAGTTTACAATTTGTTAGAGCTGTCTCCTTATACGCCACAGTATTGCATTTCATATAACACATGTTTTTCACATGACACCCAGCGATTCAATGTGAAAATACCACGATAACATGAATGTTTTTATGTTGTTGTCTTTGTGTTTTTTTCTCAGGGGTTGGGGGGGGGGGTATTTTGGAGTGGTTGAGCGTTCAGTAATGTAACTTGTGTACTACAGATCACGTTCTAGCCCTCATCACTATATTTGTATTAATGTATTGTGTTTACAAAACAATAGACATGGCTCGAGACCTCTTAGGACAATATTAAAACCCCTAATAGTATTATCTGTTCAAATATATACTGGTTTGTATGGGGTGGGACGTTAATTTAGAAACACTTTGGAGGTTAACCGATTGAAACAGATCAGACATGTAGAGAATGGGTTGATATTAAAATTAAGTTAGAAATCAGCCAAGACAGAATGAGCTACTAAAATAAAGTGATACCAAAAACTATTGATAACATCAGAATGCATTTTAAGCGCTATACACTTTGCTTATTTAAATACTTAATGTTCTGTTTGATGCTATATGATCATTGACATATACAAGACAGGCATACAAAACCAATGATATTCAGCTATACTTGCAACCAAATAAAACAATCAGAGATATTCGCATTAGAGAGTTGTGTTGTAGCAGTAGTAAAATCATAAGAAGACTATAGAACTGTACAATTACAGATAAAAAATGAAGTTATAATGAACTACAACAAACAATAAAGAAATTAGAAACTTTAGTTACTGCTTTAAATAGGCTTTGATGCATTTTAAAAAAAAAGAAAACTCCTAACAATATTTAGGTGCATTTGCCAAACAAAGAATTACTTAACATATATAATAAAGAAAAAGATGAAACACAAACGAAAATCCACAATAGAACTGTGATTATTAGATCTGTGAGGACGACCTACGCTTGTATCAATAATTGACCTAAGCAATCATTGAAATGTCTTAAATATCAGAACGTAATAGCTCTTAAAAATGAACTGTTTGATGGAATAGAAAAGAAACGCGAAGATGGCAAAGATTATGCAGCTCAATATCTCGATCATCGTATTGGTGCTGTACAACGAAGTTTTAATAAATGCGTTAAACATAGTCCCGTTATATTGCCTTAAAAAAGCAATTGATTCGGCAAATTTGAATGCATCCCTCTTATATACACTTATCATAATAAGAGAGAGAGAGAGAGAGAGAGAGAGAGAGAGAGAGAGAGAGAGAGAGAGAGAGAGAGAGAGAGAGTCATTTGCAAACATAAGAAGAAAATTAGAAAATCGATCGACGGGTACCCTTTTTAAAATCCGAACAGGTTTGAAAAGTTTACAATATAGATCACTGCGGTTAGTTAGACATCAGAAATAATTATGTGATTAAGTGTCAAGTGCCCGCAATGATAAGTGAATTACACGGGGTTGAATATTCTTATTATTTAAAATTCTTAGTGTATGGCATAGTAGTGATTCACAAGTTATAAGTAGTTTTAATTATTCACAAATTGGTTGATAAGACTTAGTTAAGATTGTTCCACTAAAACATTGCCTAAAACCGTATAGGTTTAGGAAAGTTGTTTTAACAAGATAAGATGGAAATAATTAATAACCACATTATTTCTGAAATTTTGAAATTTTCTATATTAGATTATTATTCAGAAACATGAAAAAGACATTTGATACTTATAATGTTTTTGACATACATAAATGATGGAATTTGTTCGGATTCTCGATAATTTGGACAAACTACTGTTACGCATATTTGATTTAAATTATTTATTTTTAAATGTCAAATTAAAATTTGTCATTTTTGGGTTTATAATTCATTAAATTGGGAAGTGTTTTCTGGAAAATTAGATTGATCTTTATCTGTAAATACAGGTGTTAACCTTGACTTGTTAACCTCATTTCTGACCCTGCTTCAGAGAGTGTCAAGAAGCTTCTAAAACGATTGGCTAAATCCAAGGACATCTTTTTATTTTTAGTTCTTGGGGGTGATAAGTGACTGATTTTCATTTGGATCATTCTATGTGTACGTGTTTTTTTTTTTTTATGATCGTACGTTCTTTTTGTGATCTTCTGGAAAATCACGTGATCCCTTGTTTACGTAAAAAACATGTATTTAAATTATTGTTTGGGAGAGAACAATTCAGTAGAATCTCTGGGCTTTAAATTAATAATTGTGTTTTGAGTTATATTGAAAATTATTTCAGTTCGTTGGAGCAAGAGGAATTATTTTATTTGTCTGGAAAAGAATATGTGCTCATAGATTTTTATTTGGATTATTATAAAAACAAGAACTGACTAAATCACGTGACATAGTCAGCCATTTTGGATTACATCGTCAAGATTCGAACCTGTAACTATTAGGACATTTATTTATCAGGACTCTTGCAATTCCATTAGTGGATTATTTTTGTGAATTCTATATTGGATTATTTTTGGACTTGATTCTCTAAAACCGTAAGTTTATTTATGTTCTTTTATGAAAGCATTTGTACTTAATAAATCGCTTGTTAAAGTTTTACAAGCTTGTTAGTTTTCACTCTTTTTGTGTTGCTGATTTTTCGAGCCTAAGCACGTAACACTACTTTCTAGACAGTTTTCAACTAGTGTAATTCTAGTACGTCTAGTTAAAATGACCAATGCTGCCAAATTGGAGATTTTCTGATTTATGACTCTTCTTGAGAACAATCGTCTGAGACAACATTTATCCATTCTAAATGTGTTCGTACAAATAACAAGTGTACGACGTATATTGGTTCCTAAAGACTTCAGGGTTAATTAGAATGTCAGTGTACTACGTCATCATGTCTTTGTCTTTTTAAGATTTACATTGATCGTGATGACCCATTGCTATCGCTTCTCTGAAGTATACAAAATATGCTTTTGTTGTCGTATATTTCCGCATTTAACGAAACTAACGACTAACTTGGGGTGTGGTAAGCAATCGTGATTACCAATTTAGAAGTAAACAGTGGCACATCTTTTTTGGTTGAGATCAAACTTTAATAGCCGTCACGTAGACAAGGTCTTTTGAGTTGCAAGACCATTAGTCAAATAGTCAAAATATATTCAATTAAATCAATTAAATCAACTATAATGACGCATTTGCCAACAAAGTTGAAAAGAAAACTAATCAAATTATCAGCAATATATATATATATATATATATATATATATATATATATATATATATATATATATATATATATATATATATATATATATATATATATATATATATATATATATATATATATATATATATATATATATGATAGGTAGATACAAGATAAAATAATTCGTAGGGGTTCTAAAACTGACTCTAGGGGAATACCTGAATGAAGTGCTTAAATTCCGTCTGACAAGGATGTAATAGCATAAACTATTTAATTTTAGATTTTTAGCCACTAAACCATTCTAAACGTTGTTACATCATTCTAAATCTGCTCGTTTTGCGCGCACAAAAGACTAATCCTCTCACACGCCTTAAAGATAACATTGAGTACCATACATACAGATCGTATATTGTTGATATGTTTGCTTAAGGATAATATCTACGTGAAACTGTTCACCTACGTGACCAACATACACTTTTATTGCTAAACACGTTATTGGAATGCTTTTGTAATGTGTATGTAGATTGTTTAATTAACCGATTTTCCATCTGTTTATTCAGCCAGCACAATTGACTGATATTTGTGACAGCAACTGGACTTTCCTGATCTTATGATAGATTCCTTAAATTCTGTTTGGTTCTGTCTTTGGACGTCATCATCTAATGAATTAATGTTGTGGATTTAGTATTAATCATGTCCGTTTTTATTAACCAGACCTTAGCCATCAATCTGCATTTACAAGTTTGTCATCTGCTCATTGTTTTGTGTGTCGTTCTCCGAGAACAACAACTCCTAGGATTATTGTGCACCTCGATGTCCTGGGATAAAAAGCTCTTTTTCATCTCGTACGGAGAATTAACTGGGATTTCGCTTTTATTCACTAAATTATGCACATTAATATAGCCTTTATTCGAAGTCTTTGGCGAAGGAGAGCAATAGTAATTTATGAACCTTTATTATGTATGAAAGTGCAGAGAAAGTTTGCATCGCTGTTAATTCTAATCAATTTCAGTACATATCCTCTGAAACAATTTCGAGTCATACCTCAGCCGATGAGCATAATCATCTGGACTCATTTAAGAAGAAGCCAATGTATGCATATGACGGTTTCCCGACATATATTGATAGCTACATTGTCTTTGGCAATGGTCAGTGCTACCTCTGAGCCACGCTATCACTTTTACAAAAGCAAAAAAATTAAAACTTTTGTAATATTCACCGAAAAAGCCTTAAATTCAAAAATGTTTTTTTGTTTTTATTCTGGATGCAACACTCAGATTTGCAGGGTGGAAAAACGACACTAAGACATTTACTCAAAACCGTCTGATAACACTAATATATTCACTCTTCCAGATGTGGTATAAAACATTGGTTTTATGACCATTCTGTCTAACTAGGAACAGAAGATAAGTCAAATGTTGTCAAACGATACAATATTTCAATAAAAGTTCTAAGGAGGAATTGTCTGAACATTGATGAGAAAATATATGACACAATGACTAGACACGACTAAATAAATAAACTGCAAACTGCGTTGACCGTTTGAAAAATTAAGAAAGGAAGAAGTAGATATGGTAACTTATATCCCGACTTACCATTATAAATTGCGCTGATGTTGGTGAAATCATCATAAAACATTGACCCCCTTATACAATGCTGTCACTCACCTTGTTTGCTACGAAATTCAAAAGGAATTCGAATACAAAGTTCAAATCTGCGTGGAATTAAAATATAAGCGTTTGACTAAAATTGGTCATAAATAATCTTGTCTGATGGAACTCGTATGATAATTCTAGAGCAATACACATGAATGTAGTCACAGATTATTTTAGAGTAGTTTCTCCTCTTTCATTTTCGTTTTGATACAAGAGTTAAATTGAGACATTATTGGCATTGATTTGAAAATAATTATTTATTATTTAAAATTTGATGATTATGAACTGTGTGTATTTTGACGACAGTATACATTGAATAATGAGACAATGATTTAGATCCGGCAGTGAAATATATGACCAACTACACGTTGGTTTATTTTTAGATACCGACTAGGTTGCCATTTTTTCATCAAGGTACACACCATTTAGGCACGAAATCTAAAAGTTACTTCTGTCACAAATTGTCAAATAAAGATTTAGAAAGTTGATCTGCATTTATTGTTTATCTTGTTCGGTTCTGTTTTTTAATTCAGTTACGTATGTCTGATTTGATATATATTTGTTTTAATTGAATTGTTTGTTTGTCAGTTTGAATTTTATTTAGTTTGCATTACACGCGACTGTATTCGGTTGATCTGAATTCTTCTTTAATAAACAAGCAATTAATGTTGACCTATATCCGGACCTTGATTCGGGATTAGTGGAAACTATTTAAACATGTTTTATTTTAATTTTAAAATGATTGGTTCTTGTCAAGGTCAAGATGGAAATAGTAAACAACTTTTTATTCTCAAAGTAAACCGATTGGCTCTCGTTAGGGTCATATTAGGAGTACGCAATATAAACGATCACGTGACTATTTTTACCTCCCCTTTTTACTCGATTTCGCAATTGCGGATTTTTTGAAAGTGCGTATTAAAAGTTTTAGTGAAATTTATTTAGTTTTGGAGCTTTTACATCTGACGTTATGTCGTTTTCTTTTGTGTAGCCAGTTGTTTCAATCCATGTTAATTTTCCATCAGTTGGGATTTTAACGGATTAATTTGTATTTCTGTAAATATTTGACAAAGACAGTTTATTAAACTTTTATTCGGATTTCCAACGCCGGAATGTTAAATAGTGTGTTGCTACAAGAAACTGTAGATAAGCGAAAAACAGACTTCACCATTCGTCATTTTCTTTCATCTTGGATTTTCCAACAGGACTCCAACTTGAATCTATTAAAACATTTCATGACTATGACTTTTGTAATTTAATCCGTGGATTATTTTTGGATTATCTTTGGATTTGATTCTTAAAACTCTTACAAAGCTTGTTGTCTTCACTTTTTCTTTGTTACTGTTTATTAGAGCATCAACACTTAACAATTACCTTAGACAAAGATTCAGTGACAGTTGCGCCTGCTTAGGCTTTCTTGAAACTAACCTTCCGCTGTCAGTTGTCAGTTCGTGGCGCAAATTCGATTTTTGTTTGCCACGAATAATAACTTTTTAGCCTGTTTGATTATGTATGTGACATTTTATATAAATTCCTTCCATATAGTTACATCTCCATGCGTATATCGTGATGGAAGGATACACACAGCCCTTACTGCTTGGTATGTACGTGTCAATTTGTAATTATAAATATGTGTAAATAACGCGCCTGTCTAAACAGAAATCCAATGAGTTCGTGCATTTTGATGATAGCCCATTATCGCATGGCTAGGAAATGAGTTCCCATCCATATATCAAGCCCCTTGCGTCCTCTGGCTATTTCTTTCTGTGGCTTTATTGATGCGAGCATAACGGAATGGATGTTCACGCTAGTTCATGAAGCCTAGCCGATGGGTCTCCATGTTGAAACAAACATTATTCTCTGACCTGATCCATTTTAATTTAATATATACAATGAAAGAACTTTTGCGGAATTATAAAAAAAATATTAACACAAATTTTCAATGATTCCATTTGTCTCAAAAATCTTTTATTTTGAATTTTATCTGCTATTGTTTTAGCGAGGTTTTGCTATTTTGACATAAACATTTTCATATTTGTAAGAACAATAATATTGGCTCTGCTTGAAACAAAGGCTAAATGAAATTATGTTTTCTAATCGAATAAAGATGACACAGTGTTGATCAGCAGCGGATTCGTGTTTCTAACATCAGAGAGCACTCATAAGTGAGCCGGATAAAAAGGAAAATGGCAACGTTTGCAATGTATGTGCTATCTACACTCCTGCTATTGATTTAAGCATGAGATTTATTTATGATGATCTGGCACACGTGTAGTTCTATTAGAAGTCACTGTAATTAAAATAACGCTCTTAGGTGACAAGGTTACGTAAACTATAAATGACGAGAAACACAAACGAACGGGAACATCAGAATACATAAATAAGGAGAAATATTATTATAAATCAGAAATAATTATGATTAGAGTGAAACAGTTCTAAATTTTTCTATGGAACACGATTTAGGCATTTAGTTTAAATTACATCCAAAAGATTTGAAGATAACATAATACAAGTAACTTGACATACATAGAGATTTTGTGCTATTGCTGAAGTCATTGAAGGGTTTCTTATAACAAAGGTATAAGAAGATGAACATTCGAAGTCTAACATCTTTCATTTTTCCATCATTTGTTTTTACATTAACATTTAGTATTTGTATGAGCACTAGCTCAATTTAACCTTAAAATATATATTTTCGCCTGCCCTGAAACCTATACATTCAAAACTCGGTTATTTTAATGTACGAGTACGTGTGTCTGATTTAGTCATTTTCGTTAAACAAGTAAATTGGCGACCATGTGTCTAGTGTGTGCACTTTTACGTTTGTTTTGGGGACGTGGCTGATTAATGTTACCACAATCTATTAATGTATCTATAAGACGAAAATGTATTTAAAATAATACAGGTATGTTTTAGATTTACCATAACCATAAATAACAGGAATCACAAAGGAATACGAACAAAAGTAATGAGAAGTCTTTATATAGATCAAATGTAATTATGTTCAAGGCGATAGGTTCTTCCAATGTATAGATACGATAAAGACACTTGTCGACGGTGAATATCCATCAGTCGTATAGAAAATGTTTAGTTTTTTAAAAACCATTACTCAAATTTAGTGTCAAGTCATGAAGTGAATATTAACCGATTGATGCGTTCTTTATAGATTTGCCGACAATAAGGACATAAATCGAAGATAAGAGGTAGTGCGTCTTTTCACCATTGCCATTTCAGAAGTTTGTCTGGAACAAAGGCGATTAAACGGATCAACTAGAGTGTGTGTGTGTGTGTGTGTGTGTGTGTGTGTGTAAACAAAACTCAAATACGAATACGTCCTCTTTCCTAAACTGCGTAGAAATTGTGGTGTGAATTAAGACACTAACTGGTTACCATTCAGAAATCTGGACGAAAGGACAGGGCAAAGAGTCCTTCACATTGATCAAATTCGTTAACACAATTAATGTATACAAATATTTTATTTTATTAGCTATTATTTGGTAATTACCAGCAAGGAATAATTGTACAGTTTGATTGAATGATTCACTCTTTCCTACAATATAATTTAAGCTATCTGAAGGTGTTTTTCGTATTTGTTGTACTGTAAATTAATCCTATACCTCATCGGTCTGATTGGACCATACATGTGATATCCGAAACTGTATAATACGATTATTGTGACAGATTTCGTTGATTGGTTAATCTCTCCTCCAGCGGCAAAGTTAATGGATATTGCGGCTTGCACAGACGTGTAAAGACTTACTCCAACAAGACGTAATCGCGTACTCTTTGTCACGATTAAGGTACAGGTCTGTTTTCATTTTTCTGAAACAATCTAAATTTCTATCCTTTGTTCTAAACCATGCAATAAAACACACACCTACCATTGATTGGATGAACATGTCTAGGTTATATACTGAGCATTATGGGTCAAACGGGAAATATAACGTTAACATTGTCTTCCTCTACATTAATAAATGTAGAAGGTTAAACTGGAGATGTAATGTTAAAAATATTTTCATAGGTTTAACAATATTGTGATATTGGGTCAAACAAGAAATTAATATGGTCGAGCGATATAGGGTATACCAGAAAATGTAATGTCAAATAGTTATCTACTGTCGAATACCCAGTGGTCTGCTATCCAACACTTTGTAATCGATCCAACAACTAGTTGTCAAATATCCAACATTTAGTTACCTACGATGCAACACTCAAACATGCTGTCCAATCCATTACATTTACTATTCAACTCCGCATCTGAAGTTACCATTACCCCACATCTACTATCAAAAGTGCAATGAAATCACACACCGTCGGACACAGAGGGTAATTATACAGATACAAAGACTATTACACACACACACACACACACACACACACACACACACACACACACATCACACAAAGCAAACGTTGGAGGTGTTTGTACACGCACTACAATCGCAATCACTGTTATACAAGATTTTATGTTTTATGTTGTTTTGATGAATAGACTGAGGCATGATCTAATAGAAAACACAAAATTCATTACTGTATCATTATTTCTAAGAAATGTGAATGACCGTGAAAAGGGCTGTTTTTCACCTCTTCGGTTTCCATGTCCAAACAATATATTTTTTCCATAAAGCATGTTCAGAACTTATTGTTTGAAACCCATATTTGAAATAACTTACATATCAAGAGAGAGGATTCGAGATAGCAATTTCGTATTATTGTACAAATACTAAATTTTAAACCAGGACATACTTGATAACTTTCATTGAGTTATTATAGTATCATAATATTATCCAGTAGGAAAATAAATCTCAATAATATTCCCACAATCACCTTTCTATTTTGACATTGTTGCTAGAGACATCACTTTTAATCCAAGACTGCTTCGATTACGAACATGCTCGCCATACCATCAAAACTGTGTTAATCTGATCCTTGAAAGGTATTATCTTTAAACTAAATTGATACTGCGTTTCTTCTCATAAAGTCGACGATATCATCTTCCTCAATAGTTAAAATAATGGTATCATAATATTCTGTACTCTGGTCGTTGGGAAAGAAGACGGCTGTCCATTATGTTCCTCTGACTGTCGTCCGTATTGATTACATCAGCTGCAAAGTCTCTCGATGTTCGACGAGGAAACACATCTTTAGCATACAATAGCGATTTCCAATAAGCTGTGTACTAGTTGTGAGTCAGAAAATAACAAAGTTCCGATGTATTCATTTTCACAGGTACAAGATAAATAAGGAAGTGCATGATCGGGTAGTCTCAATACCCTGTCGTAACAAAAAGTCCTTACAGTTCGGTTCCAAAGGTAGGGAATGGCTACTGAATCTTTTATACCCCTCTTTCATGATCTTCTCTTTTCATGTTTCTTCCAGATATTCTCTCAACGGTCTTCTTGACTCCTCGTCAAACATGTATTATGTTGTACTTGAGTATGAAGACTCTTTTGACACCCATGTCAATATTCCCTGGTTAGAAGTATGATTCTTTGAATCAAGCGAAAAGTAAAACGGGAAAGTAAGTATTGTTCTTGTCATTGCCACCATGTTATTTCATGTCGCCTATATAATTATCTTAATTTCACATTGTAGTCTGTTACTGCCGTTCTGAATAGAAAACATAATCTTTGCCTATCTCGATGAGTTCGTGTTATATTGTGTTAATAATAATATACAACATGTCGCCATCTCGGGTGACTTCTGTCTTGGATATGTTCAAGAGTTGGAAATGGAACGTATCTTGATGAATAGTTCCTTTACGATCAGCATTGTTGACGACACCAGTAAACAAATGTTATCCAGTTTACTATCGAAAACATGATTGATCTTCGGTCTTGTATTGGAGTCAAAATAGAATGATGATGGTTTTGACTTCCATCATCGTAAATGGTACTTGACTCTCGCTTGACTTCGACTAAGTTGTTTCGCATATCAAGTAAAACTTCCACGCACAGTCATGCTTCTTCAACGATAGTGTTGTCTTCATTAGCGTTAACCGTTAAATGGGACACGGTACTACTTCGAATCCGTCACCACAAAAGTTTGGAGAA
Organism: Unio delphinus; assembly: GCA_029339505.1. Lineage (NCBI taxonomy): Eukaryota > Metazoa > Mollusca > Bivalvia > Unionida > Unionidae > Unio > Unio delphinus. Next base: position 4,800,569 of record JAQISU010000088.1, read on the forward strand.
AAAAGACAATTTAAGTTTTGGAACACGTACTCCACACCACACCCACAGTGGTGTATTTGTATTTCTTGAAGAGATAACCTATGCGAAGAAAAATACGGTAGTGTTCACTGGAATTTTAGTGATCTTCATTTATAGACGATGACTTGTGAATCTGCAATCAATGAATCTAGACTGAATGGATTTCCTTTCCAATGACATTTGTCTTCTTTGAGTAAATGTTTAAACCCGTTAATTGTTCTTCGCTCAATAATTTTTTTGATCACATACATGTTGTCCCCGTTCTTGGTCACTCAATGAATTTTTAATTCATATTCCATTTTATAGCCAGGGGTGTTTACGTGCACGACCTTGTCCCAGTCACATGAAACAAGTATGTTGTCCAATTAAGAAAATAACCTCTTTCTCCGGTGTTTCAAGTTTTATTTTCTAATTTGTTCTGATCTTCAACACCCAAAACAACACGATTGCTTCGAGAAAATCGTAGCAACGCTCATGGATATATACTGAAAGCGACGTCATGCGTCCGCTGTATCATGATTGGAAGATAGAAACTACACCCTGACTGAAATCTTTTAACATGCTATCATTGGTGCAGCCTCACAATTAGTTTCATCCTGTCCGGGATTATCGAGACATGTTGAACCGCTGTGCCAATTGTTTGCAAGACAACCAAACAAGATGTGGACGGACAATGAATCCTCCGCCATCATTTTCAGCATGATGTTTAATCCAAAGTATACAATGTATATATGATGGATGCCACAAGAAAGTATTAATCAACAGACCGGCCGTAAGGAGAAGCTGCTGGAGAAGATCTGTGTTAACACTTTTATGGTTAACCCGTAAAAACAGCCTTTTTCAGCGCCACCCATTTCCTTTAGAAATAGATGCAGCGCAGAGACAACCTGTGAACGTCTATATCTATTCATAAAAGTAAACCTGATACGCATTACCCCTCTCGTGTGAATAGTTTGTATATTATTTCCGAGTTTACTTTTAATGAAAAATGTATACGAGTGGTATATCATTGAAACAGCGCACATTACATATATTTTATTCATATCAGATACAAATACACATATTTTCCCTTTCAACGGAGTACCATATGATCCGGAGAATCTTGTATTTATGGAGTGAATGAACTCTTCACATCCCTGCGTGTGTGTTCGCTACAAAATGTAATTCTATGACCTGTTTTGCTGTTCAACATCACTTTTGCAAATTGATAAATTGATTGTATTCTTTTTAAGTATATTTTATATTCACATTGATTACTTTAATATTAGACACACTTAAGATTTAAGCATAACAGTTCGTTTATTAAGAAAGTAGAGCACTACGAACACATTAGCTAATTGTACAAACTAAACACCGAGTCATTCACGTACTGGCGTATGGAGATTTGGGTGCATTAGAAACTAAGCGAAATGACGAACCAACAAGAGGTAAGTAAAACATTTCAATATATTACCACTTGATGTAAATGATTACCCTACTTTAATTAACATTACTACTAAACATACAATTCACTCTCAGTATGTATCTGTCTCTCTGTCAGTCTTTGAACAATCAAACATACAGGAAGTACATAAGGTGCAAATATATAAAGATTAATCCTTGCTGAGCTTGATATGAGTTTTTAATAGTTGCTTGATAACAGCCATCAAATACACCACATTCAATACTGGCTGAAATAGTCGATGTTATATTATATTATATTATATTATATTATATTATATTATATTATATTATATTATATTATATTATATTATATTAACAAATCTTTGTGAAAAATGCCTGCTGGCGCCATACGGATCATTGTTATGTCTGAGAATACCTGCTGGTGCAGTTAGTTTTCCTGACTCAACGATTTGTGGAAAATATTCATCAATAATGTTTTAGTTCTTCGTTAAAAATTTTGTAATATAAATGTGAAATTGCTTGGTTCTTTATATTATGTGTATAATAGTTGAGGAAAGGTTATCTAAGACGGGGGAAAGAAACAGCATGCTTATATACTTCTTCAACGAAAATATTAACATAATTGAGATCTGATCCTCTTTTGTTTAGATGTTGTATTGTTTAATGATCTGCTATTTTGTACCATTGCTGTAAAGTTGTGAAAGCGACGAAAACAGATTTATTATTTGATTGATTGATTGATTAATTTATCTCGAATTTTGTGGGGTCAGAATAAAAATATTAAACGTTCATCACAGAAAATATGTGGATGATACGCACCACTAGTTCCATTCCCATGGAAACTTTTGTGATATTTTGTGATTATTATATTTTTTCATCTCTGATAAAATCATCTTATTTTGGTTCTGATGGTCCTTTATATTCTAGTGGAATGTTAGGCCATCCTAACCCTGATATGATTGATGATTGATAAATATCTACAACATAATCTAAAGAGTTTATTTTTATCGCGGCTGATAATGTTAGTTCATGAACAGTAATATTTGTTTTTGATTCTCTTCATGTGATAGTCTTTATTCTGCGCTGAACTTCATGATATATTTGTTTCATTTGATAATTACCCGTTTGAATAGCAACAATCTGCCAGTCAGGGGTTCCATCTGGGTTTTTTATTTGCCTGCAACCCACCGAAATATTTTGACGAAATATCTCGACAAATATAGTATACTCGTAATTGTGCAGGCGCAATTTCTTTTACTGGAAATGAAGTTGTAAAGTTGACGCTACATTCAGTATTGGTCGAGCGTTTTGATATCATCGTTATTTTCGACGGAGTTGTATTAACGACTATCTGTTGCAGTTATTCGTTCAAAGCTGACATTATCATTAATAGCCATGTAGCCATTGCCTCGTCGTGAATCTTAATCATTTCTGCGATATTTTTTTTTTACTTTTACTGTATACTCATCAACGGTATGTTTAGTTTGGTTTGCCATTCACACACTTGATTATTTATGTACTCATGCACGTTGATTTGGCGGGGCCCCGGGTGGCCGAGTGGTCTAAAGCGCTTTCCGTTACGGATCACTACCATCTCACCTCTATCTGCGTGGGTTCGAGTCTAACATTCGGCAAATGTAGTTATGTGAGAAAGCATACCAGTAGCTTCTCGTGGGTCGGTGGTTCTTTCCAGGGGTGTTTCCCGGATTCTTCCTACACCAATAGTACTGACCGCCATGTATAGCCTATCGTGTGCTGAAAAATGGAGTTAAACCCTACAACAACAACAACAACAACAACAACGTTGATTTGGCAGCTCAGTATAATAAGTAGGTGGTAGTTTAGCGACTAATTCAAGACACCAGTGACACATCGAGCCGAGTCTTTTTTTCTTCACGTTCCACTAGGAATGTTTCTTCATCGTCTTGATCTAGTAATATTAACATAGATCAAGATGATCCAGTTAGTGGATAACGCCGTGGAAGTGAAGTAGATATGGTAAATGTTATAACACCTAGTACGGGGAACCTGCATATACCGGTAACCTCGGCGCGGTATTTAATAGATTTAGTAGGTAGCGATCATAATGCCAATCCAGAGACTACTGTATATACAACGTTGTCCGTGACCTTTTTATATCAACGAGCTTAATATCGTTGACTGTTGGGTTTCCAAAAAAAGTCATTAATGTTTCTATTAATGTTTGTACGAAAATTCAATAACAATTGTTCTTTTCTAGAGTAATTAGCTCTAAATATAGTCATTCCAAGATTAATTGTAGTTAACGAATTCATCATTGGGATGATTTTATCGTCGACGTATTTCATTGTTGTACCGTCATCGTTTGATTCTGGTTCTCCAAGACCAGTAATTATATTATTAGTCAGATTGAGATAACCAGTCAGTGTATCATCATATCTTTGTATTCGATTACGAATATTATACAATATCGTTGGCATAGTAACACCGGGAATAATATTTTCATAAATATCAAACACAGCTGTGGCGTTTTCAGTACGCCACTAATTCTGACGATAATATATTGCATTGTGAATAATCATCTTATTTGTTTTTCATTTATTTAATCACTGTGATAATCATCAACAATTTCATCAATGAGAGATTGATAAACATTATTATCCATGATAACGCCTGCAAATAATCGATTACAAATATTTCTAGAGAATTATTTCCAGCACGTTTTCCTCCAATCGGAATTTATACTCGTTCAACATCAGAAAGAAAATTGTTAAGACACGTAACAAGACAACTTCCTCTTGTAATACCACTTCTAACACAACCAGAAGAATCCTCTGGATCATACAATTCTTTTCTTCAGATTTTCTTTTCTCATCTTACATCACGTTTCAAATCACGAAATGTCAGATCATCATCTTCAGCAGGTTTATTAGCAATTTTGAAAAACAAATCTCTCACACAATCATCTTCACTCTTCCTTTAATCAATATATCACAGGTTTACATATTTTTCTCTCTCAGTAACCTTTGTT
>JAQISU010000088.1:4810000-4922500 GCA_029339505.1 Unio delphinus
AAAAAGGTAACAATCTAATGTATTACCATCTTCGCTAGTCAAGGTTCCGATATGTTAACCCTATTTGGACCAGTTCGAATCGATCAGATACTTCATTACTTTGGGACTACGAATTTCGTTTCGCAGCAAGTCACCGCATCCAATCAAATTTAAGTTGTTCAAAATTAAAACACTGTTCCTACACGATCGAGAGAAGGGAAAAACACAACCAGAATGGACTCATAAAAAGCAATTTTCGCTACCGGTCCATGTTTATACAAATAAATTATTTTCCTCAAATACACCTGTAATGGCTTCTCTCTACATAGCCATACTTTCAATGTTAAACGTACAAAGCATCATTTTAAAGTCAATTACCTCTACCATTTTCGGCCGATGTACAAAACACTGCTGTTAAACGCTATTAGTTGGCATTGCATACTAAGAGAGACAACTATGAAATCCATAAGATATCGCTGACCTCTGTATCGTGAAATAAATTTAATGTGGCTGTCAGTGACGAAACACGGCTCTGGCATTATCATGACTCAATAGATCTAACTGCAGTCTAGATTGTAACCTTTTCTCCAGTCATCAGTCTATGATGCAATTTCATTACTTAATGACACAGGAAGAAATTCAAACAACATATATCTATAACTTAAAATCTCTCTCTCTCTCTCTCTCTCTCTCTCTCTCTCTCTCTCTCTCTCTCTCTCTCTCTCTCTCTCTCTCTTCTTAAAGCCTTACATATTCACCGTCAACACCTAATCTGACACAAGCTCAAATTTGACTTCACTAGACAAAACTGTCACACGAGCGATAAATTAGCGGAATTAGGAAGGGTGTGCTTTAGCTACTGTCAAACCTGAAAGCATAACTATTCAGAGATTGCATTGTACATAGCATGAGCTGTCGCATAAAGAACCTGATTGCAAATTTCGTTTCGCAAAAAACGAAACTTGTATATTAACGCAACTTTATAATGTAGATGAGTTACATAGAGTAGCATGCGTTTTAAGACATAACACTAAACATCAGTTTGCGGACTATACGTCGACAAATGGCTCGACCAGCTCTCACATCCACGAACACAAGTGAATAGAAAATCACATACCAAAATGAAAAGCAAAGAACGATGGATACAATAAACACAACATATACAGACAACGAACGAATAAGTTATCGAAATGCACAATACATTCGGAACAGCTGCTTTTAACCTATTAGGTGATGACGATTATGTAAAAGTCATACCGAACATGCTTAAATCACGTTTAATTTAGTACAGATTCCATAGCTAAGCATAAATTACAAAACGAGGTAAACGAAATAGCAGTTAACGGAACAATCATATATAGCCATACTGGATGGGGATAGGTCCGTAATCCAACAGTTTCATCTATCATATTTTCTATCTTTTTAAAGTCCACAGCTGTCTAAAATAGTACAATAATAAATTAGTACCTTCTTAACCTTATTTTATACGTGTTTCCCAACAAAATTAATGCTTAATTTAAAGCAAAAATATACTGGAAAAAATACACAAGTAAAACAGATGGAGAAAATTGTTTTGTTGGTTGGTTTTATCTGCAGTTTTAGCAAATTGTCTGTTTTTCATGCCGAGGAAACTGAGCAACTGTGATTTTCTTGAAAGAGAAATAATCAAAACTAAGCTAGAAGAATGTCACGTTTGTTCAGCCACAGTTAGTAAGTTGTGTATAACCTAAAGTATTGGTACAAGCCATGGTTTGATGTCTACACATTGCCGCAGGCTAGAGTTAATATTTTACGCAAGGTTACCGTGACGAGAAGACAAAGCTGATGACAAATAGTGGCAAACACATCTGTCAAGATTAATGTCAGAGGACAGGAACTGGAAACAGTGGGCCACTTCAAATATCTTGGTTCCATAATCACCCAAGAGGGATCAAGAGCAAACGTTTTGTCACAAGCAGCACAAACAACGGCAGCTATGTTAAAGCTAAGACCTATCTGGTGAGACAAGAATATCTGTCTGAAAACTAAAATCAGACTATTGAGAGCACTATTCATCTCAATCTTTCTGTATGTATGTGAGGCCTGGACCCTGACAGCAGAGTTACAACTAAGAATCCAAGCACTTGAAATGAGATGCTAAAGAACCATCATTCGCATCTCTTATATGGACCACATCACAAATGAAGATAGTAAGACTATCAGGAACAAAGTAGGCCATTATGAAGACCTCCTCACCACTGTCAAAAAGAGAAATCTGAAATGGTATGGCCATGTCACTAGAGCCAACAGTCTATCCAAAGCAGTACTGCAGGGCAGCTTCCAGGGTGGCAGAAGGAGAGGAAGACAGAAAAAAGTGGACTGACAACATCACAGAATGAACCAGGAAAAGTTTTGCGGAGACACAGGCATTAGCACATGATTAAGACAAGTGGAGAGAAACTGGTCAGATCTTCAGCAGCATAGTGCCTTAACGACCACACTAGTTCAAGAGACTGATGATGATGATGATGATGATGACGATGATGACGACGACGACGACGACGACGATGATGATGATGATGATGACCGTGACCAGAGAGAAGACCAGGCTTAGTCTTAAGATCAGAGGAACCGCGAGTGTGGAAACGCGTGTTCTAAATCCGTCCCCACCTGGATAAACAGCGAGAAGGACATCGTACGCTACGTTTTGATTGGATCGTGTTGCAGCGACACCAGGACATAGACCACAATTAATTTTACTATATGTTCTCTACATATATTTCTCAGTGCTGACCTTTCCACAGTGTGACAATCAATACAAATCATATGTTAATCTAAAATACCTCCAAAGATGACTTCACGGTGAAATTCTTGTCAAGGGTTGATCGGCATTTTTTTGAGCTGCTGCACTGTAAACAGAACAGCATGTACACAGACCACATATTTCACTTCCGGATCATCACCAAAGCCTTATTACTCCATGTGCACTGTCGCCAAATTACACACTGACAACCACTCTCTCTGCTCATATTCTCAAGAATGAACAATTATCTTTAAATCCCTACCAAATATGCATCAATATAACTCTTCTATCACCACCAAAAGGAGAGAGGAAAAAATGTTCTAAAAATAGACTGGAACTACATTCGTGGGTACTGAACTGGAAGTATTAATTGTGGTGTGATTCCTGACAGGCCCAACTTTTTGGGGCAAATTTTAGTAAAACTTTTATTTTTGAATGCCACACCTATTTGAACTTTATACATGAAGTCTTTTTGAATTTCCTTGCATACAAGACATGTGACACCTGCTGGAAAGTGTGTAGTGCAGGTGTTCCACAGGGTGCAAGTGTTGATTCATGTGCTTTTGAGAAACCAAAACTAAATTTGCTATATCTTCCTTAATTATAGGACTTTTTCAATGCTGTAAAAACCTAATTGTACTACAAGATAAGGCCTGTCTGAAACTATGTTGAAAGTTTATACATTTTGATCAATTCAAATTTTAATGGAAATTTAAATAAACATATAAATTTATAAACTAAATTTTATTGAAAAATTAAATTTTCATAAAAGTTTGAAAACAGATTTTGTCAAAGTTTAGGCAGAAAAGTTGATCAATCAATGGTCTTTAAAATAAATGGTGGTTTGGGTCTGTGTAACTGAGAACATTTTTCCCAGGGGTAGTGAAGTAGCATGACTCATAGTGATTTTGGCAACAAACCGCAATATGCCTGTCAAGGTGCATATAGGTGTACACACTAAAGAAGCAACAACAGGTGCTATGTTCCATATTTATTGTGTCAGGTATTTAGGCAGTTATTTGTATAATTAATAGTGCACTCAGATTTAAACATCTGATGGGACCACTTCCATGTTTTATAGGAAAATTGCATTACATTTCAGTGTCGATAACTACAAAAAGCGACAATAAGATAGGAAAATACAGTTTTTAGGCAGGCTTTACCTTACTGAACAATGGTGCTAATCTCTCCCATGAAGATCTAAGCCATGTCCTTGAGGTGCTGTATATTAGTGTGGTGATATGATCACTTATGGCAGTACACTGCATATGTCCTTATGAAACCTTGCTATCACCACCAGACTACTGGAGAGCTTCCAAGCTGATCCACCACTAACACTTTGTTCCAGATACCAGCCTAGACCTGAAAAGATATAAAATGTTTCACTTATATCTAGAAAACAGTAAGATGTATGTAAATGAAGTTAAAATGTGTTAGATATAGTGATTTCCAAATAACATTCAGGCAGCAAGCATAGGAAATAAATATTAAACTTGACAGAGTGACACTCAGAAATGTGAAGTAATAGTCATGTATTAAAGTAATAAATTCATCCTAAAAGTATATGAAGTTTCTATAAGCATATCTGGTCATTTACAGGTTAAATAACTAATCAGGTAGACTATGCATCACAAACATTAAGGAAATGCGGGGACGGTGAGGTTTGATCATTGGTGGAAACATTAGTACATGCCAGTATACAGGATAGTCAAGCGACAATGTAGTAAAAAAGAATATATTACTATAAGCAATCTTATTCATGAGATAAATAATAATTCTGGATATTGCAAGAGAATACAGTCAAATGTGGCCACACAAATCAACTACAGGTACCAATACATCCTATATCATAAACTAAATGTGAAATTCTGATCCCCAAAACTTGTAAACAAGAATGGAAATTTGCATATGTGGGACATATACAATGTAATTGTTATGTTCAAATGTGCAAAAATAATTCAAATGATCTGTTTGAATATTTAAAGTGTATTTTTAAGGGTGTTTGATACCAATTATTAACCTCAATGGTTCAATAGAATCAGATATCAGCTGATATTACAATACCGCACTCTATCCAAGTACTGAATTGAAATATGTTACCATACATGGGCATATTAATGAAGAAAATAACATTTTGGGATACATTTAGTGCACACAGCCAGAAATGTGTCTTACAGATTCACTGTAGGTACAATGTCAGCCTATATGATGTACTGAATGTGAACTTTGGATCCCAAACATTCTAAAATATGTGAATATTTGTTCATGTGGGATATGTAACCATGCTAAGATCAGTTGTACACAGTTAAACTCAAAATATCTGTTTGAATATATCTTGTGCAATCTTTAGAGTGTCAGTTAACAAATATTATTAGTAATTAACAATGCATAAATTAAGATGTATCATAAGAATTCACATAACATCATACAGGCCACAATGCCGCACTTCACTAATCAATATCTTAGCCAAACTGAACAATAAAATTGAATGCATTTTGTGCTCAACTTACATAATTTTGCTGTTTTCTTACATCCAAGGGTAAATATACATGTGGAAAGTATATTTTATCCCTTCAGCCTGCATTTCATTCTCAGAAAGTTTAAACTGATTTAGTAGAGAACTTGAGTAGGTTCTAGTATAAAGTTTTCATCACTGTCCTCTCACTAAACACCCTGTAACTATATTTGTTAACAATTACTAAAGGCTATATAAGCAGATATGTGTTACTCAGGAAGTCACCCCATCATAAACACATAAATTAACTGATTGGACCCCTAATAAATAGTTTGAATGATCAATACAAAATAGAATCTGTCTTTCATACATTTTAAATGTATGTCTCATTTTGACTTACAAAGATATTTTCTCTGACAAAATTTGACAAATATCCATCATTGTAGCTTGTATATGGTGTAGGAGTATAAATATGCTGATATCATTGGATATAATTTCCAAAAATATTATCTATGTGCATTTTAAGGGGCAAATTTTAATTTTTTAATTTTAAAAAAAAAAAATATTAAAATTTTAAAAACTAAAATCAATTTTTAAATTTTAATGTCATTTTTCTATTTTAAATGTTAATATATATGACACCTCTAAATTTCATGTGTTTATCATTAATAATAAAAATTTTATAGCATATTAAAGTTTCATCAAAACTGCCTGTACAGGACATAGACCACAATTAATTTTACTATATGTTCTCTACATATATTTCTCAGTGCTGACCTTTCCACAGTGTGACAATCAATACAAATCATATGTTAATCTAAAATACCTCCAAAGATGACTTCACGGTGAAATTCTTGTCAAGGGTTGATCGGCATTTTTTTGAGCTGCTGCACTGTAAACAGAACAGCATGTACACAGACCACATATTTCACTTCCGGATCATCACCAAAGCCTTATTACTCCATGTGCACTGTCGCCAAATTACACACTGACAACCACTCTCTCTGCTCATATTCTCAAGAATGAACAATTATCTTTAAATCCCTACCAAATATGCATCAATATAACTCTTCTATCACCACCAAAAGGAGAGAGGAAAAAATGTTCTAAAAATAGACTGGAACTACATTCGTGGGTACTGAACTGGAAGTATTAATTGTGGTGTGATTCCTGACAGGCCCAACTTTTTGGGGCAAATTTTAGTAAAACTTTTATTTTTGAATGCCACACCTATTTGAACTTTATACATGAAGTCTTTTTGAATTTCCTTGCATACAAGACATGTGACACCTGCTGGAAAGTGTGTAGTGCAGGTGTTCCACAGGGTGCAAGTGTTGATTCATGTGCTTTTGAGAAACCAAAACTAAATTTGCTATATCTTCCTTAATTATAGGACTTTTTCAATGCTGTAAAAACCTAATTGTACTACAAGATAAGGCCTGTCTGAAACTATGTTGAAAGTTTATACATTTTGATCAATTCAAATTTTAATGGAAATTTAAATAAACATATAAATTTATAAACTAAATTTTATTGAAAAATTAAATTTTCATAAAAGTTTGAAAACAGATTTTGTCAAAGTTTAGGCAGAAAAGTTGATCAATCAATGGTCTTTAAAATAAATGGTGGTTTGGGTCTGTGTAACTGAGAACATTTTTCCCAGGGGTAGTGAAGTAGCATGACTCATAGTGATTTTGGCAACAAACCGCAATATGCCTGTCAAGGTGCATATAGGTGTACACACTAAAGAAGCAACAACAGGTGCTATGTTCCATATTTATTGTGTCAGGTATTTAGGCAGTTATTTGTATAATTAATAGTGCACTCAGATTTAAACATCTGATGGGACCACTTCCATGTTTTATAGGAAAATTGCATTACATTTCAGTGTCGATAACTACAAAAAGCGACAATAAGATAGGAAAATACAGTTTTTAGGCAGGCTTTACCTTACTGAACAATGGTGCTAATCTCTCCCATGAAGATCTAAGCCATGTCCTTGAGGTGCTGTATATTAGTGTGGTGATATGATCACTTATGGCAGTACACTGCATATGTCCTTATGAAACCTTGCTATCACCACCAGACTACTGGAGAGCTTCCAAGCTGATCCACCACTAACACTTTGTTCCAGATACCAGCCTAGACCTGAAAAGATATAAAATGTTTCACTTATATCTAGAAAACAGTAAGATGTATGTAAATGAAGTTAAAATGTGTTAGATATAGTGATTTCCAAATAACATTCAGGCAGCAAGCATAGGAAATAAATATTAAACTTGACAGAGTGACACTCAGAAATGTGAAGTAATAGTCATGTATTAAAGTAATAAATTCATCCTAAAAGTATATGAAGTTTCTATAAGCATATCTGGTCATTTACAGGTTAAATAACTAATCAGGTAGACTATGCATCACAAACATTAAGGAAATGCGGGGACGGTGAGGTTTGATCATTGGTGGAAACATTAGTACATGCCAGTATACAGGATAGTCAAGCGACAATGTAGTAAAAAAGAATATATTACTATAAGCAATCTTATTCATGAGATAAATAATAATTCTGGATATTGCAAGAGAATACAGTCAAATGTGGCCACACAAATCAACTACAGGTACCAATACATCCTATATCATAAACTAAATGTGAAATTCTGATCCCCAAAACTTGTAAACAAGAATGGAAATTTGCATATGTGGGACATATACAATGTAATTGTTATGTTCAAATGTGCAAAAATAATTCAAATGATCTGTTTGAATATTTAAAGTGTATTTTTAAGGGTGTTTGATACCAATTATTAACCTCAATGGTTCAATAGAATCAGATATCAGCTGATATTACAATACCGCACTCTATCCAAGTACTGAATTGAAATATGTTACCATACATGGGCATATTAATGAAGAAAATAACATTTTGGGATACATTTAGTGCACACAGCCAGAAATGTGTCTTACAGATTCACTGTAGGTACAATGTCAGCCTATATGATGTACTGAATGTGAACTTTGGATCCCAAACATTCTAAAATATGTGAATATTTGTTCATGTGGGATATGTAACCATGCTAAGATCAGTTGTACACAGTTAAACTCAAAATATCTGTTTGAATATATCTTGTGCAATCTTTAGAGTGTCAGTTAACAAATATTATTAGTAATTAACAATGCATAAATTAAGATGTATCATAAGAATTCACATAACATCATACAGGCCACAATGCCGCACTTCACTAATCAATATCTTAGCCAAACTGAACAATAAAATTGAATGCATTTTGTGCTCAACTTACATAATTTTGCTGTTTTCTTACATCCAAGGGTAAATATACATGTGGAAAGTATATTTTATCCCTTCAGCCTGCATTTCATTCTCAGAAAGTTTAAACTGATTTAGTAGAGAACTTGAGTAGGTTCTAGTATAAAGTTTTCATCACTGTCCTCTCACTAAACACCCTGTAACTATATTTGTTAACAATTACTAAAGGCTATATAAGCAGATATGTGTTACTCAGGAAGTCACCCCATCATAAACACATAAATTAACTGATTGGACCCCTAATAAATAGTTTGAATGATCAATACAAAATAGAATCTGTCTTTCATACATTTTAAATGTATGTCTCATTTTGACTTACAAAGATATTTTCTCTGACAAAATTTGACAAATATCCATCATTGTAGCTTGTATATGGTGTAGGAGTATAAATATGCTGATATCATTGGATATAATTTCCAAAAATATTATCTATGTGCATTTTAAGGGGCAAATTTTAATTTTTTAATTTTAAAAAAAAAAAATATTAAAATTTTAAAAACTAAAATCAATTTTTAAATTTTAATGTCATTTTTCTATTTTAAATGTTAATATATATGACACCTCTAAATTTCATGTGTTTATCATTAATAATAAAAATTTTATAGCATATTAAAGTTTCATCAAAACTGCCTGTACAGGACATAGACCACAATTAATTTTACTATATGTTCTCTACATATATTTCTCAGTGCTGACCTTTCCACAGTGTGACAATCAATACAAATCATATGTTAATCTAAAATACCTCCAAAGATGACTTCACGGTGAAATTCTTGTCAAGGGTTGATCGGCATTTTTTTGAGCTGCTGCACTGTAAACAGAACAGCATGTACACAGACCACATATTTCACTTCCGGATCATCACCAAAGCCTTATTACTCCATGTGCACTGTCGCCAAATTACACACTGACAACCACTCTCTCTGCTCATATTCTCAAGAATGAACAATTATCTTTAAATCCCTACCAAATATGCATCAATATAACTCTTCTATCACCACCAAAAGGAGAGAGGAAAAAATGTTCTAAAAATAGACTGGAACTACATTCGTGGGTACTGAACTGGAAGTATTAATTGTGGTGTGATTCCACCAAATAGGAATTGAGATAGAGGGTGTGATTACAACTTAGATCCTAATGATAACTTCGTACTTCGCAAGCAAATGGTCAGTTACGCCTAGACATACTGCTAAGGAAAATGGTTATGCCGAGGGTGCCTCTCGTAATTTGGTGGTAGAACTTAGAGATTCTAAAGAAAGATAAAGCTTTGTAAAGGAAGCTTTTCGGGGGAACAGAACTTCCGGTTCAGTTGAGACCCGAATCTCTAAGAGGGGAGATGGAAGTGAGACCAGCAGAGCAGTCGGAGTCGACAAAGTTTAGTCTAGGAGTCCAGAAGGAGGAGGAAAGTGGAGAAATAGGAGAGGTATAGAGGAGTCGAGGAGGAGAAGTAATTTGGAGGAAGGAGAGAAGAATACACATTTAGAATACAAATACAGGTGGAGTTCATTCTCACACTACTAATCAAGTGATGCATTATGATATCAAAGGATTGACCGGAAATAGAGTTTTGGGGAAATTTAAAGATCATTTGACTATTAAATTGTTATTAAATTGTTATTCGTTGAATTTTACTTTTTGTATATGCAATCATTTAACCGTCGGCATTGCTGAATGGGGGCTCGGTACTTTACATCTATATTTCACTAATTTAACTTCCAACCCAAATCGAACCTGGGTGGGATTTCTATAATAATTAAAATAAAATATCGGGAGCACTCCAACCATAACAACCGCCCTCTCCCCCACGAAAGACTCAAATAAAAAAATGCAGTTACTATCAGAAAAATACAGTATGAAACAAATACAGGTACATATTATTAGCTCCTCATAAGTTTAATTTCATCACATTTATCATTATAATTTATTTGAGTCAGTTTTCAGGGTAAATACCTATATTATCTCCCTTTACATTGTATATCGCCATTAACAAAATACACAACCCGGCTGTAAATTAAGTTTGTCTTGCACATCATGTCAAATTATGCTATATGTTTCCAATAATGCGAAACAAAAGGGAATTTTTTTTTCGTTTTTCCAGTGCTTGAAACATCAGATGGAAAATGTCAGCATTCCGCCACACCTCTGTTCGGAGTATGTCAATATTTGTTGATTAATGTGATTATTTTTTATTTCAAAAACATTATCCACGGGAAAAAGGATCAGTAATATCGGCACGTGCCAGAATAAACAATTATTACTGGCTGTACTTTGTAAGCAGTACAATGACTACTGGCTGCACCTTGTAATCAAGATACGGAAGTTATTTTTTTCACGCGTAATCACGTAAAATGCAAAGAAGAATGAATTATGTTGAGAATATTGTTGCATATCTCGTAATTATGGTTGAAAGTTGTTTTCCTTAGTGCAAACGCCAAATAGCGCTCCCATAATGTAGGTCAAATGGCATTGCTTTGTAATTCTCGAAAATTTGGGGGAAAAAACTAAAATAACTAGGAACACAAATTTCAAAATTTATCGATTAATATGAAACGGGTTTTCTTTAATATTTATTATCAACCTTTCATTTTCGAATTAAATACTATATGTTTTGTATTAGTTTCAAAATAGTTGAACTAAAATAACTGATATTTCTAGGATAAGAAATCAACGTAACAAAAAAGATGACCGTGAACGGGCTTTACAATCTTGTCCTATCTTTTATGTACCTTTCAGAATGACGATTAACGTGGTACAAAATGGTGTATGAAGAAACAATTAAAACTAATTATCTCAATCAGAATATTTCTGTAACATTGACAGAGTATTCACTTATTCCTTGGTGACGAAGAATGTTATAGGTCACGATTTGAAATGCGTACAAATATAAGAAACAAATAACCATGTTTCCAATTATTTTATATACAGTACGATTTCGCCTAATGCTTTCGCAAATCATTGTCGTATATGGATGGGTTTCACTCTACAACTGAATCTACCCCTCTTCTTTTCATATTAGTAGCACACAGTCCCGGATTACCCATTAGGCAGATCAGTCCCGGATTACCCATGAGACCGTGACCGTGGGTCTGGGGCCCCAAAAGTTTGACTGCCTATGGGCCTCCACGGTGCTTAATCCGGCGCTGGTAGCACACATTGTTTGAGGTCAGATGTAAAAGAGTTTAAACTTTGTCACTTTTCTCCCTTTTGTCATGGGATGAAATTAATAGCAGCATGTCTTTTTGCCAGTTAAATTGAAGAAAGAAATGAAAGAGATTAGGTGAAATATATCAAGAGTCTTATGATGACAACCTTAATTCTCCTGATATTAGCAGGTGCTTTTGTCTGCTTACACGACACCTTGCTGAAACGAGGTATTCAAAGGGCGAACACCAGTCTGGAACAGGTTATGGGACCAGAAACCCTAAATAGGATTCTCTCTCTCTCTCTCTCTCTCTCTCTCTCTCTCTCTCTCTCTCTCTCTCTCTCTCTCTCACACACACACACACACCATTCCATCTTTTTCAACTAATAACTATGATGCGCATTGCCAATGCCTTTACAGCTGTATCTTAAAAAAGTTATATCGCTCTGAAAACTAGTTTCTAACCTCTTTAATAATGAAGGACATTTCAAATACGCCTATCTGACGGTAATACTTACGGTAACAGTGAATGATTTAACTTGCTTTTATCTTGTAAACCTTCTAAACTGAAGAGTCTCCTTGCACTAGTAAAGTGGAATATTTACCTTATCAACAGCTATGTAAATACGGGCGTTTACTTTCTTGATATTGACGTGCCCTTGACTGTCGCACAATTTTCTCTCAGTGTTTACTGTAATCAATAAACATGATATATTCTGAGCATGTTCCATCCAAAGGTGAGGTGAATTAGAGAATGTGCGAGAGGAATGTTAAGAACTTATCAAAAGCTCGTACTGTAACATTGCAAATGTGTTGCCTCAGTCTGGGAGTACTATGTTATTCGATAATTGTCTCATGTCGATGTAACTGTTCTCCGATGGTGTTGTCTGGTGTGATAATGTCTGAGCCACGCAGAACTAAGGATAATAGTTTTCTAGTGAGAAGGCAAAATTATATTTCAAAGACAACTACGTACACATTGAAATATATTTATTATTTTTATAATTGTATATTTTTAAAAAGCATTTCGAGACCATTTAGGGATTGAGGTCTGGGACATATGCCTCTCCGTTCCCCTTCCCCTTTGCCCTCTGATTAGGCCTGATAGTATTCCTGTTGGCATCTTATCAGAACTCAGTATTTATTATGTTATATACTAAACACAACATGCGTGTCTGTGGGAACAGACGTAATCGCCAAAGTGAAGTTAGAGATCTTTCTGATGGTATGTTCTTTCATATTTACCTCCCCTGTATAATATGTGTCGCTACACGTGTCCATGATGAAGTAACTGTTTCGAGCACCGATTCTATGAGTATCTGACATGGGGAAATAACTGTGACACGACATGCCTTTAATGCTGTGTACCAACCTTATTTCCGGAGAAAAATCTTCGAATCCATACTCTACAACACTTCACAGTAACACTTATAGTAAATGAAAATGCACCCTAACCATAGCACGCTATTGTGCAGGAATATGCAGCTAGTACCCTAACTGTTCGTTTAATTTAAATAAAAGAATAAACCTTATTTCAAAGCTTTCAAATTTTAACTTAGGAGAATTATAAAAGTGGAAATCTTGTCGAACATTCACATCTGGCGTCCGTCATCAAGCTGACTGGATATATTATAATCATACGGTCACAGCATCATAGTTTTCCTACAATTTTATTGAAAATATTCAGCGTATAAAACAAAAATTTTCTTATTTGTGTGGGGGGAGGTAGAATTCATCATATGAAATTTGTTACAAAAAATTATATGCACAAAGAGGCGTTGTTATCTATACTCCGGAAAATGACCAGTCACGGTGTCTAATTCATTGTTTGTCGTCTTCTCCATTATCATTTTTTAACGACTAGTAACACCGGCGAATGTTTTCCTGCTTAAAGGAAATTTTCCTCGCCTGTTTTCCTTTCTAGGCGTTGAGTTCACTTTTCTTTTTATAAAAGAAAATGATTTATACATTTGCTTGAAGAAAAAAATATTGCTATATAATATTTTGACACACACACACACACCCACACACACACACACACACATACACACATACACACACATACACACACACTGTAGACATGTGAATATTATTCACATCTTCAAGACATTTTGTGATAAGGGGGCCCCCGAGTGGTCTAGTTGTCTAAGGCTCTAACCGTTACGGATCACTGCCATATTACCTCTGTCTGCTTGTGTTCGAGTCTCAAGGTTAGAATAACTTTGGTACGTGAGAAAGCGTGTCAGTAGCTTTTCGTGAGTCGGTGTTGTTGTGTTTTTTTTTGTTTTTTTTGGGGGGGGGGGGGCTTTCCTGGGTTATTCCTTCGCCGTTTGTACTGGTTGTCCTGTATAGCCTGACGTATGCTGAAAAATGGCGTTAAACCGAACAACAACAATAACAACAATAACATTTTGTAATACATTTAGTTTAGCAAGCACAATGTACAACCATACTATGCCTGCACACTATTGTGCTGTACTGTTTTCTGGTTGAAAGTGTAGGCTACATAAATGAGAGGGAAGACTAAAACAACCGAATCATTGTGTAAATGGAGCATTTTGTATTTACTTTATTTTGTTATGACCCAAGGTGATTTCATAAATACAAATGTAACATGGCATATTCTATCAAATAAAAACGCACCGCTGTATGCATTCATAAGAGGTCATGTTCCCTCTTTGGTCATTACAACATTTATTAAATCGATATGACTTCAAATCAACGCAAAAGAAACAGTACTTAATTTTTAATGAATTTTAACTGCATGAAGTAATTAGTTATACTATTGTGTGTGTGTGTATGTGTGTGTGTGCGTGTGTGTGTGTGTGTGTGTGTGTGTGTGAGAGAGAGAGAGAGAGAGAGAGAGAGAGAGAGAGAGAGAGAGAGAGAGAGAGAGAGAGATTAGGATTTGTAACGTAGTTTTAACAATTTTCAGTCATGTCGCTACGATGTCTGCAGTGAGGCAGTTTATAGTGATGTCTAGCACTGGGCATCATGCCGTAGACATGTAGCATGATGTCCCACCCAGTCACATTATCCTGACACCAGGCCGACCAGTACGAACACTAACTTCTTAATGCTGAGCACCAAGCGAGGCAGCTGTTAGTACCATTTTTGTAAGTCTTTGGTATGACTCAGCCGGGGATCGAATCCACGGCCTCCCGTTTCCGAAGCGGACGCTTTAGCCAAAAGGCCACCAAAGTGGTGTCCAAAAACGTACTTAAGGTAGAAATATTTAATAAACTGCCACTAAAAAAATAAATTCATTTTTTACTTTCTAAAGATTAAAACAAATTTGATGGGTTGTTTTGTGTACGCAAATATCCACAATTCAATGCGCGGGCACCTTGTGCCGCCATTTTGAGTCCCTTAAAACCTTTTGTCAACAATAGTCTATTCAAAATAACAATCTCATTTTTTGTCGATAAGGAGATTTATTTCATCGAAATTCTAGATTATACCAGAAATTAAGTTCCCCCATAGCACAAAAGTGAAATTAAAGCCTGAAGTTTCCTGGCTTGTATCGAAACATAGAATAGTGATGTTGAGCCGCAATCATTCAAATTGCTATCAAAAAGAAATGCAATTATTTCTGACAAACAGGCAATATTGAGATATATTAAAAATATTTGATATTATGTCCTAAAAGTGTATCATGAAAGAGTATTTCTGAACAATGATCTTCGCGAACCAATATCAGTTATGGAATTAGAATTTCATAACGTGCATTCTGCCAGAACTTTGATCAACAAATATTTTTTACGCGAAAACAAGTGTGTGTGCCAAATGCCGCTGAAAAGATTAATTAATCACTATTCTATGTTTCGATACAAGCCAGGGTCAATATTGTATTTGTAGTGGAGATGATGGACGTCAGACGATATTGAATGAAGGCGAGAAGTATTTAAAGAAGTTTCATCTTCAGTGTATTAAAATCAATCATGTTGTTTAACATAACGTAATTTTGTGAAGAAAGTCAAAACCGAGAATTCTTGAAATGTTCCTAACATTTTGCTTTGTAAATTGAATGCTAATCAAATGATTTATTTATTTCAACCCATGAAAACTGAAATCATTACATGTTTCTACTTGTTTCTGTATCCTTTTGCTTTTGTATCTGTTTATTGATGGATTTATTTGTTTATAAAAGAATAATAATGATGGTTGAAATTACAGTGTTTCATTTGAAGTAAAAGGGGAAATGTCAGGCATTCGGTCGTCTGCGGCTGACATGCACAACAGAATTTGATGTATTGTAATATTATTGCCCACATAATGAGACGTTCCTTCCAAATTATCTGTGTAGAATCATGTTAGAATTGGCTAGGGAATCAAGACGGTGAATATGGAAGTGCACATCTTTTGTGACGTCACGTGAAAGCAATGGAAAGATTTATTTTATTGTTTTCATTGGCAGCTATAACAAGTAGTTGTAAAGATGAAGTTACCAGTAACGTCATTGACAACTGTTAGTGAATACGGCCGTTTTGGTGCGAAGACACGTGTATCATGTTCTCTCTATACATTTATAAAGGTCGTTTTTAAATAACTAAAACTTTTAATTTTTAACGTTTTTAGTAAAGTTTTAGAAACTAACAGAAAACACATCACTTCATCTAGTCGCACTATGTTAAGTAATGTTGCCTGTGACTTTGTTAAATGGAAATCTATCGGCAATAAATATGCTCTAACCTAGGCGATTTTAAAATGAATTGACATATATAATGTATGTTGTGCTCTTTAAAGGCAACGTATAAGAAATGATTCTTTGCTTAAGGATGGGTGTGAAGGAATGTAATGTTGTTTATGTTCACATCGTATTCGTTATACACTGAACTTTAGCGACATAACTTCATATGAGCACAGCAGAAACTATGCATTTTACTTTGACCTAATTACAATTGTAATTGCTAACATGTACATTATTTAAAAGAATGTTCCTAGGAATTAGAATCAGAATAAAACTAAGTAAATAGTTCTTTGATGCGTTGGACCCCGATAACGTTTGTGACATCAACCGCCATATTGCGTGTTTTCTTAAATTCAGCATCCTAAAATTCCATACGCATAAAAAAGGCCTTGTACAGCTACTGGATCCACAGGGTGCGGGCTTCTTTAATGCCTTTTATATAATCAAATGAGGTGTTTATGACGCTCGGATCCCATATAGAGGGATTTAACATCTAATTCACAAAAGAAACTAAGATGCGCCAGCATGTATAGAAAATATTTTATTTTGATCTTTTAACTGTCAATTGGGAGTGACCCCAGACATTCAAACTTTTTCGGCTTACTTAAGTGACTTCAGTTGACTGACGTATCAAGTCTGAAACAATTGTAAACTGAATTACCGGTAGTTAATTTTTGATCCAATTTCATCAGCAGTGTTGACTTTGATAAGGGACGACATAAATATGAATAACGGTCATGTGTATTCTTGGACAGTAAAGACAAAATCACAAACCAAAAAAAATCCTATTTGTGATAATTTTGAACTTCCAATTTCTTAAAATTTTTCACATTACCTCATTTTCTGTGAAAGCTATATTACTTACACATGCCATTTCTAAATACCAACTTATGTAAAATGACCTACACAAACAGTAACGGAAATGCTGACGCTAGACGAACAAACAGATGTACGGATAGACATCATCAATCAGTAAGGCGGAATTGACGAAATCGTGCCAAATATTAAGTCACGTGAGAAGTATTTCCAATCCATACAGAAAAAAAGTGTATGGATACAAACAGACGTAACGTTGGAAAGCTCAAGAGATGCACGTAACTCGCGTTATATCATATTAAAATAATTTGATCTCAGGAGCAAACGACGGAGTGTCTTGTTAACGTTTTTTGTTTGGCGTTTTTGTCCTCAAAGTGAGCCAAATATTTGGAAGGTACGCCTACTTAAACTGTCGGACTGTCCCATCTAGAAATCTGCTTGAGGACAAGTACACCGCGGATTCTTACAGCATATTATAATGAAGCAGTCCGACTAAGACAACATTTGGATCTGTCCTTAATTCAGACGGCCCAACAAAATGGCTGCCGTTTGCAGTACTGTGCACATAATTTTACTTAAAAGCCTGCAGCCCATCTGCCTTCACGCAGGTTGCCGAATTGCGTTGTCCAACACTGCAATGACTCTGGGCCACCTGACAGAAGAGCAGATACAAATTTACAAATTTACAATAGATAACTTTAATAAAGCAGGAGTTATTCAACAAATCAGACAATCCTTTATTAGAACATATATTACAAGATCAAACCATCTAGCTTCGGTACTGAAATTGTGGCATCGATTTTCGATTAACGATATAAACATGTTTACAAGAGTTTCGTTGACCTTGCCATAATACTGTCGTTAGATCGGCTTAAACAATAATGAAATACGTTTGGAGTATGCGCATTTGATAGCGCCCCGTTTTAAGCTATTCTTAGATTTGCGTGATTATTGGAATTCGGCGTCATGGAAATATTCTTAGCCCGAGATAATTAGCCAATTACTAGGAGCAAACGTCACGGAGTCAAGTGTTAGTGAATTTGAATGATGCCATAGTTTGCTAGTAGTGAATTTAGGTCCAAACCGAATGACTGGCCATGGAGTAAGATAATTCATATTCAAATCTAGTGGTGTACAATAGTAGTGTGGCTGAGTTGGCAGTATTTACGGTAGGAAACTGGTAAATTACACAATGGAATCAATAAGAAGGGATTAATTATATACCGTTTATGTGTCCATAGTGGGAAATGGGTTCATTTATATTGGCGTAATGAGCCTGGAAAAGCGTACAATGACTGGCCTAAGGTGGCGGAGTTAAAATAGTTCCCAGTGAAAAGGGGATACTCGTGTATTTTCTATGGCGTAACCGGCTGGTGGTTCGGAAACCTGATGATGATAAGAAAACTCAAATATGCGGTTGATGGACTTTTGGCAGGTTGTTTTATCTGTGGTCTTGTATTGATTAGAGTAAAAATTTTGTGTATAAAAACAGACACGTCTGGCTTTCTAATTTACAACTGAAATTGTATGGAAATCTTTGAAAAGTTGGGGAAACATAAGACTTCAAGCTGGATTCGCGCCAGGGTTTAACGCCGCTCGGTCAGGTGATATCCCTGTGCGTGTAACAATAAAATAAAATGGGATTTCACTCGGTTATGCAATGTGGCAAAGTGATTGACAGTTTCTGGGAAAGAAACATACTACACAGCCTTCGTCGCTGGTGACATGTTATTATAATGGAGCAGTGTTATGCATCTGTGTCCAACTGGGGCGAAATTTGGATCTTTCCAAAGAAACAAAATGGCTGCCTATTGCAGTACTGTGCACATAATTTTACTTAAAAACCTGCAGCCCATCTGCTCTCAGGCAGGTTGCCTGATTGTCTTGTCCCTCACTGCCATGACGCTGGGTCACGTGGCAGATGGACATATCCAGTTTTTGTGCCAAGATCAACAATTTTAATAAAGCACGAGTTAGTCAACAAATCTGACAATCCTTTGTTGGAACATATATAATCAGTTTCTGGGAAATAAACATACTACTCAGGCTTCATTGCAAGTGACATGCGACTGTCGCTCTCCAGAAGTTTTCAAAAGCTGCTTGAATGACGTACATCTCTATTTTGATTTATTGAATCGTATATGATAC
The DNA here is from genome assembly GCA_029339505.1 of Unio delphinus. NCBI lineage: Eukaryota > Metazoa > Mollusca > Bivalvia > Unionida > Unionidae > Unio > Unio delphinus. Next base: position 4,829,335 of record JAQISU010000088.1, read on the forward strand.
CATCGTAACTTGTTTACAAAGTACATGTTAAGCATTACTTGTTAAATCGAAAATCTTGTTTATAACAATTGTTGTTTGCTAGCAATAGTTTGCCAAAGTACGGGGCTTAAAACGTAACGATCTCTATGTCATTGAAAAGAATAAGTCACAAGTTAATATTTTTCTGTATTTTATTACCGCGAAAGCTGGCCTAAACTGCGTTGAATGAGATGTCAGCTATTAAATTGGGACCCATAAATAATGATAAGGCACCTCTTACATCTCCTAACCTCTCCTTCAGTTATTCTATTGCAAGATCACTGTATTTGAATGTAAGATGAGGAGTTTGTTGAAGTGCTTTTAAAACCTAGTTACTTAAAACCACGTCATCTCAGGATGTCTTCATGAACATTATCGTGTAGTATACAACAATTAAATTGCAACCAAAACAATAAGAAATAAATCCATAGCTTTCACATTTAGGCTTTATAATAACTCGGTATCCGTAGATTTTGTCTCGCCGATGCAGATTTCCATTCAGTAACTTCCATCTAAAACAAGATTAACTTGTATTTTCTGTTGACGCTGTTGTAATTCGGGATGCTTGCTTGAAGTCGCGTCTTCTTCCGTTTTCTGTGCCAGGAATTTCCCCTCGCCACTCACCTCCAAAGCCTTAATATTGAAATTATCTTAAAGATGTGACATTTAAACTTCCTTCTCGCAGCATCGGTGAAATTTAAATATAATTATATAAAATTAAGGTAATCTCACAATGACACTCCTTCTCTCTACGCACACGGTATGCAAATAGTTTATTCCGGTCTTGGAATCTGTCACGTCATTTGTTTGTCATTGTGCCAAAACACCCATCCGGAACATATCTGCTATATATTCTACACTAACCGAACTCAAGGATTTGTATTTAAAGCAAACGCATGTTTTCATTTCTTACTTGACTCTCAGGTAAAGATTTAGAGCACTAAGACTTTGTGGTAAGAGTACGTAAAGGTATAGAACCTAGTAGTAAAATTCCATTCCTTTCTTCGAAATGGAAGCTAGATGTTCGATTTGTGTGATTCTTGTCTGCGTACTGGCAAAATCAGTGTCCCAGGCTGTTCCGCAGTGCAAGGGGTACGGATCGTTTGAAATCATCCCAAAAGATGACTGTATCGGTTGGTATATGTGTGTCTGGGGCCGCCCTGAAGAGATGCCAAATTGTCCTAAAGGGTCCGTTTTCAGCAGAGCTGCTAGTGTATGTGTTCCCATCAACAGTGTATATGACGATTGCCCTAAAGGCATGCGAGTTATAACAACCACAAAAAGTGAGTATTAATTTTCTTACATTTTATGGAATTGTATATGCTATGCGCGTATAAAGATTATGCCACCTGATTTAAAGTTTAGTTGGAGAGCTACGTTTTACCTTTTTATTATAAGATTTCTAAGCTTTGAAAGTTGGTTTGGTTTTGATTTGAACATTTCTATAAAGCGGGCAAAGTTGAATGAATATTATTTGCTTTAGATTTGATGTAAATTACCACAAAAATCATATTGTTAATGTTAATGGCTACCGTTTCTGCATGTTTCAATCCTTAATGTTTGATCTGATAGATTTAAACATAGATATCACCATTCTATGAAAGGCATTACAAAGCCGCTTGCCCTACGTTTGAGGGCAAAATTCGACTGCCCCCTTGTAGCGACAACCTCAGAGTTGTCTTGGGCTAATACATTTACGTGCTTGCGTGGGTACGACTCAACAAAATCGACAGTGAGTAGGGGTAATGTACTATGTTCTGCAAATTGTATATTTTACAATCTCGCCACACTACATTTCTTGACACCTATAGTTAGCCTCCCACCTCCGTGTTTATTTCATATATCAATCCCGTTTCACATGAGACACTGTCAAAATTGTCATTTCCATCTTTAAAGTACAAGTCATACAGCTAATGAAGGAGTATTTTCTGTTTTATCTATAGGTGTCATTTTGGCACACTTGATTAGACATAACTGACCCGCCCATCCGAAGAGGGATATGTTTTTTTTACAGTTGTTTTCATATCATTTATATATGCAGCAGAACATATGATTTGTATATATGATTTGTGCATATGATTTGTACATATGATTTGTACATATAATTTGCATATATGATTTGTACATATGATTTGTACAATATGACTTGTACATATGATTTTTATATATAATTTATACATATGATTTGTACATATGATTTGTATATATGATTTGTACTACGCATATGCTGCTCTTTTAAAAGCTCATGCTATCATTTAATTTAAAATATGGATCATAAGAGATTGATGGAAACGGCTATACAAGCATGAAAAACACTTGGTTTCACACGCATGTGACCATATAAATATATATTGCTCTAGCTTACTATCATCCTCCTTACCTATTCTGGACAAGAGATGACATCAAGATTTAGAAGGAAAGATGTAATTGCGTGTTAATGATTCAAACTTTCATTCAACGATAATTTCTTGGATTAGCTCAAACAATTGAGCAATTATTGCAAGTACCTGAATAATTACTATGACATGTATAAGATCCAATAGCTACTCTGAATGAAGGGACTTATGAACACATTCCCATGTTGACTAACTTCCTATTAAACTTGCGAATTTATTGTCACCAATATGAACAGTATTCTCAAGTAACTAAAATTTGTAATCAGAGTGTATGCAGTTATTTTCCTGTTATGTATCAACATTAACATACAGAGGCGTAGCTGGGGTGGGGGCGGCGCCAAACTAGTTGGGGCGCCAAATTAGGCTTTCAAATAGGTTGTATATGGACTTTTTTCGGCAAATATGCAACTATGCATTAGTTTTCTCTTCTCTATAATAGCCGTTGGCGTTACATTGGGTGATGGTGATTCTATTGATGAAAATAAAGGATTTCAGAGTTGGGGGGGGGGGGGCGTAAAAATGAATCTTGTCCCCGGGCTCCAAACACTCTAGCTACGTCTCTGTTAACATAAAAAAAAGAATTCTTCTTAAATTACAAGCCATATGAATTCTTTACCATTCTTCTTAAATTACAAGCCATATGAATTCTTTACCATTCTTCTTAAATTACAAGCCAATTGAATTCTTTACCATTGGTCTTTTCCATCCATTATTTACGCAATAAATACAGGAAACTGATTTATGCATCTTGTCTGTCAAACATATGTACATTAAAAATACATCGTATCAAACCATTCTCAAAAGCTGTCTATTTGACATTTGTGAAGTAAATGGATACGCAAAAAGTGTTCGTAATTCATTCAATAGCGAGTATAAATAAATAATTTGAAAAGTAAAGCTTTATTTTTATTGATAAAGGTGGAAAGACTAGTCTACATAACCAAATAAAGTTTGTGAAAACAAGATGAAGAAAAATGTTATGATATATTATGAATGATTAAACTTAGGTTCACATATTTTTCTTGTGTATATTTTTCAGTTTAAGGTCATTTACCTGTCTGTCTGTCTCTCTGTCTCTCTGTCTGTCTCTGTCTCTCTCTCACACACACACACACACACACACACACACACACACACACACACACACACACACACACACACACACACACACAACTTAATGCTTGATGGCGGCAACATCTTTCTAACATCTATTTTAAATATGGAGGATATCATCATCATCGTCACCATCATCATCATCATCATCATCATCATCATCATCATCATCATCATCATCATCATCATCATCATCATCATCATCATCAGTATTACTATTATTATTGTTATTATTATTATTATTGCAGGTCCACTCACTATTGAAGAGCAATGTAGTCAGGATAGATCAGCGATAATTCCCCATCCTACGGAGTGCCAGCTGTACTATAATTGTAGCGTGAATTACACGTACATTCCGAGATATTTTGAGCAACATCTCGTTGAATGTCCCTACCCAAAACTATTCTCTACGGATACATTGAAATGCGAGGACTTTGATACTGTTCAATGTGGTAATCGGAGAGAAACGAAATCTGGATGTAAGTGCTAGCAACTTGTCAATCTAGTTATGTGAGATTTTTATTACTTGTTTGCTTTTATTTATTTATTTATTTATTTATTTATTTATTTATTTATTTATTTATTTATTTATTTATTTATTTATTTATTTATTTTATTTTATTTTATTTCTTATTCATATCATTTTTGGTAAGGCAGTTTTTTGGTTGTATATGATTCTCCAATTTGTTTTCTCACACTTACGAAATAAGTTGAAGGCTTAATTTGAACTCACCTGTTGCATATAATCATAATAATATGTAGTTTTGTACTTTTACATGTACAGGTATGCTTTGTACATGCGGCGTTAGAAATGTGTGAAAGATACGATCGTGTCGTGTTCGCAAGCGGGGGGATGCATAATTGTGTAGATTGTTTGAAAGAAATTATAGTTAAAACGGAAGATTTAAAAAATAAATTTGACTTTAAAAACAAACCTCTATTTCTCAATGAATATTTCACAGAGTTTCTTCAGTGATATAGAATTTAGATTTTGAGGGTCCGTTGTCCTCATTTCGCACCGTACACGCACAGCCTAAAACCACCGCTGATGCTTTGTTCATTCATTTCCATTCTCTCTTATTCCTACTTTGTAGAAAGACGTGTATTTAAAACAAAAGCACAATAAATGGATCGGTTGACATAAACACAATATCATTCACAATCGGATTCTTTCGATGTCGAGTAGAAAATGGTTTGAGACTAGCATGTGGAGACCTACGTAGCAGTCCGTTGACTCTAAATATAGTTTGATAGACAATTCGAAAATATATATCTTATTTGACAAAATGTTTCAATTTCAAGCAAGAGATGCAGATGAACAAAAAAAGTTATCCTCATTTTTCTTCTCATTTTTCTTCCCACATCGACTACCTCTACCATCATCACCACACCATCTTCGCGTCAGTCGTTTAACAATTAACATTTTTCTCCTTTTCTAAGAAATGTTCACTTGCAAAATATAATAATTAGTAGACTTCTGACGGATAGATTCTTTGCTCACGTTCATTTTCAGATTAATTTCTTAAAAGGTCTAAGTCTCAAGAATATAATCTATTTATTTATTTATTTATTATGTGGCTAAAAACGAAGATATTTGTATGGAAAAAATGCACCTTTCAGTATTAAATGTCAGATATAAATTGTGGAGGTATGGGATGTGTGTGCGTGAAACGTCATAATGATAATAATGTTAAAAGTGATAATAATAATTATAATGTTCTTCATGAAGAAGATGATAATTACAACAATGACGATTATGGGGACAATACTGACAAGTATGAAAATTTACAAATGACGATGATTTTTTTTGTTTTGAGCTAATGTTGACGATATTGACATGAACACGACATTTATTCTTTTTGCTTGTTTATTTGTTGTTAACAATTATTTAGTCATATCACTACGATGTCTGCTGTGAGGCAGTTTTTAGTAATGTCTAGCACTGGGGCATCATGCCGCAGACATGTAGCATGATGTCCCATCCAGTCACATTTTCCTGACACCAGGCCGACCAGTCCCAACACTAACCTCTTAATGCTGAGCGCCAACGAGGTAGCTGTTAGTACCATTTTTGTAAGTCTTTGGTATGACTCGGCCGGGGATCGAACCCACGACCTCCCGCTTCCGCGGCGGACGCTCTAATCACTAGGCCACCGTGATGGCAATACAACGACAGTAGTATTGATAACACTGTCAACGACAAGGACGACTGAGATAAAAATAATCAGGAGAGAGGGAAGATGCAGTTTATAAATAGTATTCTTATTATTATTCTTATTATTATTATTATTATTATTATCATCATCATCATCATCATTATTATTATTATTATTATCATCATCATCATCATCATCATCATCATCATCATCATCATTATTATAATTAATTATTATCACTATTTGCAGGCGGCTACCGTACTTTAAAATGCCCAGTTGCACACTGTATCCCATGTTCTGTACGTTTCCCAAGTTGCGAGATGAGACCAGATGGAATCAACCATCATCCAGAAAAATTGTGGAGTCCATACTACATCGTCTGCAAAAAGGAGCGCTTCATATCAGAAGAAAGATGTCCGGTTGATGAGGAAGGTCGCACCCAATTGTTCTCCCCGGAAACTAATATGTGCACACGTCTGGATTTCATTTCCCAGGAACATAACGGCCTTATGACAAACTGCACTGGGAAAAAGGACGGTGCGAATGCAGACGACTTCGGTAGATGTGACCGCTACGCGGAGTGCCAAAATGGAAAATTTACGAACATTGTCAAGTGCACCTCAGGGCTAGTGTTTGATACAGCTGAAAGAAAATGCGTGTTGGGGAAAGACGCATGTGCGCCTTGCGGGGGTAAACAAGGGTGGTAAGTTATTTCCGTTTATACTCTCTCTCTCTCTCTCTCTCTCTCTCTCTCTCTCTCTCTCTCTCTCTCTCTCTCTCTCACACACACACACACACACATAGACGCACTCAAAGCCATTAGTGACTTTCACATATATTAACGATTGGTTTATAATATAAATACTACTAAGGGACATACCAGTTAGGTTTTTAAGGGGTGGGGTGCTTGCGACTGTTTTGAATAAGTTAACCTGAGATTGTATTTTTCCTCTGATTTGTAGAAGAAAAGAAAAAATTAATTTCTTCCATTATTTAAGTTAAAAATATTTTACCATGTGGTGGAAAAACAATATGTCCTAGTTGGAAGAAAAACTTCTAAAACCCGCCCCTCCCCGACCAGCTGGGTCTAATGATCTGACTTAAATAGTTGTACCCCCACCTCGTTCGTATGGAGGTGAATAAGCAATCAACCAATGTTTTCTTATATGGTACATATCAGAAGTAAGGATGAGCTGTGTTGCAGAATTTAAATCGAACGGATTTTGGATTAAATGAATAACTCAAACACAATGTGTGAAAGATGACAATGTATGAACTTAAATAGTAAAGAAAAATATATGATGTATAAATACAATGATTCTCAGACACTCTCAACATACAATTGATCCAGTCACACTATACTAACATTCATACATTGAAAATAAACCAAAAATATTATATCTATCTGATATACAGATTCAAAACATATGTTGATTCCGTAACTTACCGGGACGAACACTTGTTCACTCTAGATAACGTTGTACGCATGCAAAACAACAAATAGTCAAAACGTTCTCAGGCATAACAAAAGGTTTTTCTTCTTCTTCTTCTAATTCTGTGACATTGTGTACTCTCAAACTCAAATGCTAAGCCGAAGAGAGAGAGAGAGAGATAGAGAGAGAGAGAGAGAGAGAGAGAGAGAGAGAGAGAGAGAGAGAGAGAGAGAGAGAGATGGGGGAGAGGGGAGGGAGAGGGGGAGTTGGTGGGATCCGTCCGTTTTAGTAAATATAAATTATTTTAAAATTAGATTATTACGATCATAGTGTTAACAAACACATTAATAATGGAATTATTTATTGCACATAGAGCGAAAAATGGCAACAATGATCAAACAAAGTAACCTACGTTTGTGCAAACTTCTTAGTTTTATCACAAATATGTGTTTGTTTTTTTAAATTAGAATATTATCATTTTTGTCAGATTGTTTTTTAATCAGAAGATTTCACAAGTAAATATTGATTTTAAGTAGAGTTTTGAAATAATTCATGAGTATACTTGTCATACAACTTTACATATATTGATTTTTTTTAAATGAGATAAACAAGAATTACGCTGGATGGAAAGAGATTTTATGAAGTAGCCATTTAAAATCAGTCAAGCTAATTTGTTATAGCAGACTGGGAAGAAAGGAGATAAAATAATAACTAAGATCATCAATTCAATAGCAGAGTATCTGATATATCTCTTATTATAAACTCCGTTAAATGATGACGTATCATACTATCAAATCCAGTTGAGGATTTGTCGGTATCTAGCTTCCACCAAACTTTATTAAAATCCATTATGATCTTTCGGAGTTATCGTGCGGACTGTCGGAAAGGTGGAAGATCCATAGGACGGACGTGCCGAAAGGTTCGATTTAAAACAATGCTTTTTCAAAATCGATTGAAGGATGATAAAGGTTTACATGTACCTGTACTAGCTTCACAATGCATCAAAATAAAGCCAATTAAACCTGAAATAAACCCAAATGTACAAATGTGAAAGTCATCTCTGAGCCCCTTCCACTTTTGTATGTTTTATGAAACATCTAATCAATTCCTCTTTCTTACTCATATTGTACGTTTTGAATGATTTCAGATTTTAAACAAGACCCATATTTGTTAGTGAAGAATAAGGCTTATCATTTTGGCAGAATAATGACTATATATTTCCGGTAAAATAATGGAATGGATTTTCTGTTTTGGCTTAGGCTGCGAAGCAAACAGATTGACTTGTTTTAACAAGTATTTTTTTTTTCCATTACAGTCGGAAGTAGTTCCTGTGAGAGCCGACGAAGGAGACAAGTACTCGAAGTTGATTGGACTGAGAATAGAAGTAACCCCGTAATTATGGAATAGGACATTCCTTTATATATTTCAAACGAAATATGGGAAATTGTTAAAATCATAGTACACTTGCCATTTCAAGAAAAGTGACTTTAAGCGAATGAAGCAACACAAATGAAAGCTTTCAATCTAAGAAATCCCGTTTGTTTGTTTTTTCTTTTCATTGATTAAAATAAAAAGTTTTACTCAAATTTCCAGTGTTATAATTGCGTCATTTTTAAAAAGCGTTTGATAGAATGTTCAGTTTATATTTAGAATGTGGATACATTTTCATTTTTTATTGCAAAACATAAAGAATTCAGAATATTCATACAGTCGTAAATGAGTTAGATTAAGGTGTCGAATTTTGAAAAAAAGCATTGAACCTTAAAGTTGAATACAATGAGCATTAAAAATTTATCGCCGTTCAACCAAAAAATTGTTTGTGAAGGGTCACTTCGACCTTTTTCCGTTTATCTATCCCATGTCTCTGTTAAATTTCAAAGGTCAGCATCTAACAATCATTTAAAATTGACAAGGGCAACGCAAGGCTGTCCTGAGAAAGTAAACAGTTAAGCTATCAGCCATATTCGCTTGATAGGAACCATGTCAAATAGTCATTCTTCAAAGGAAAGTTGTTAGGCAACATAGTTTAGAGATCCTATGCTATCAAAAATCTGACGAAAGAAATGATTATATTGGGATACATTTAGGAACCGCTTAATCCGATTGGTCAGATTAAATTAAGGCAAACATTTTGGAAGTAATGTGAATATGAAGTGGCAACATTGGTCGAAATTCTTTAGTCCGAAGATTTCCTGAGAGGAGAAGTTTGGCTCCAAGGAGGCCAAAAGAGAATAGTGCTTTATCTCGTCAAACAAGAAATCAGCCAGGTGTCTTGTTAAAAATAAAGTTAAGAAGAGAATGTTATACATGCTTATAATTTACTCCGTTTACTTTGCATTGTCAGAATTGTGCATTGTTCTTCCATACTACCCGACTTCATACTGCACGAGACGTGTCTCAAACTAGTAATCCTTATTAGGAACTACTTTGTAAACAAACCATGTATGTTCAGATAGTAAACTTTATCTTTTGGTTGATTGGATTTGTCTGTCAGCCAAAACTAAACAATCTATTTTGTCCACGTGAAAGTAGAAATGATAAAGTGAACTATGTGGACGAGTTCACTAAGTAACAATAGAAACTTGTAAATACACAAACAAATAAACGTGATATTCGCAATGTAAACAACAAACTTGAGAGACGCAGTAATTGAAAATACCAATCTAATCATTTTAACAGTTGTTTACGAGAAATCTTCGTAACATTTCTTAAAAAGAAACGATCAGACTGTAATCCGTGCTCTCTAGGGTAAAAAACAATAACATAGAAAAGTATACAGAAGCAGCAGAGAGGGTGAATCAGACAACATTTTTAGACAAGTTTTCACTGAAATCACGCTTAAAAACAATGAAACCAATGACATCAGGCCCCAATGTGTGTGTGAATCTGATATCGTTTCATGGATTAGGATCAAATAAAAAAAACAACATTTTCAATGAAATCAGGTCCAAAAAAAATCAATGAAATTAATGAAATCCTCCATCGATTTTTTGGGAAAAAGGGACTACAACGTCGTTGTCACTCACCCCTTCTGCTGCTAGAACTTTCAGTTCTGGTTAACAAAAATCATAAATGATTTCAACCGAATATTTGATCCAGTCCGATACGATATCGTGTTCGAGGGTCATGTAAATCACTACGACGAAAATCACTACGATTTCACAAACAGACTAATTTGTAAAACCTCCCCTTGTAAATCAATCAGATTATTAGACTGGTCAGTGAGTTTGAAATTAATTCTGGTTAATGAATTATTATGACATCGCATATAGACTGGATTCACCGGGGACTCAATTATTAAAAATCCTGGAGGAGCTGTTGGTGCAAATGAATACAAAATATATCCTTGCTGAGCTTGATTTGATCGTTCTAGATTAATTTGATAGCTTCCTTCGATCACATCACATACTAAATTGAGCGCAATCACCGTTGAAATATTCACATTGAACGGAGCAATATGCCTGCCACCACCATCTGGGTCATTATTATGGGTCAGGATTTTTATTTCCGGTGATGCTGTTTTTTTCCACGTATCATGAATTATTTTAAAACCAACATCGATGGCATCACTGAGAGATTTTTGTAGTTCTAAGATATTATATCCTGGTAGATAGAATTCGGACGTATTTTTTAAGCTTATATATTTCATCGCAAATTTTATTTTCGTGTTAGTGTTGGCAATGGATACCTCTCGTATGATTAGTGAATGAAATGTTTCCATGTCACTGAGGATTCTGTTACATGTTTCTATGACGCTGATAAATTCATCGCGGGTGAGAGTACCGGATTTAAGGGATATTAACAACAGTGAAATATCGTTATTGAACGCTGTGAAATTTTCAGTGATTTTATCCTGTCGAGTTATGTAGTATTTCTCCCCTCCCTCATCTAATTCAGTGAAAAAATTCAATTTGTCATAATCTCTATAACTCTTTACTGGATTATCAGATTTTATCCTGTCTGTGATATAATCGGTTTTTTGTGGTTCTGGTAAATCAACGGTTTTTTCCCGGTGTGGGATTTCAGGCCATCCTAGTACGGTTCTAATAGAACTCTGATATATATCTACGACATATCCTTCTGTGCTTATTTCAATGGCAGATGACAGTGTTGGCTCATGAACCGTTATAGCTATTTTTGACTCTTTTCCAGTAATCGATTTTATTCTACGCGCGAATTCATTATTGATTTGTTCAATTTGGTATGATCCGGTTGGTATGGAAACAACATTCCAGTCTGGGGTACCGTCTGGTTTATTCTTATTTGCAAATACCAGGGAATTATTCGGTTGTTGACCACCAAATGATTTTGACCTAATATTTGGCCAACTGTGGTATACTCGTAATTTTGCTAGCGCTATCTCCTTCACTGGGACCGGAGAGGGGAAATTGACACTGAATTCTGGATTCGTTGAGGTTATTGAGATCATGCTTGTTTGTACTGGGTTTGTGTTCTCCACTATTTGTTGAAGTAATTCCATCGGTGTTGTCATTGTTATTATACTCATGTTTTTGTATTTCTAATTTTGACATCGCAGAATCATATATATCTACCATCGCTGAAAACTCACTCTCTGATATAATTGTATCATCGAGAGATGACGATATCAATGAGGATAATTGCGAGTATGCAGTGGACACAACATGAAATTGAATTATGTAGTCTTGTAGTTTCCGTTGGCTGCATGATGATATTTTTTTTGTGATTATTGAAATAATTCCAGCGATTGTTGTTGCCGCAGAAATGCAAATTGGAACAGCTATCGGAGCCATCATTGTCACTGAAGACAGTATAATACCGGCTCCGGTGATTACACCACTCACTGAATACACAGTAATATCAATTGCGGTAATTCTCCTGCGATATTTTTTAATTTTCATTGCATACTCCTCAGACAAGGTTTTGAGTCTAGTTTGATATTCTCTGACCTGATCATAGCGATATTGCGATGATGAAATCATTTTTTATTTTAACAACGCTAGCGTTTTCAATTGTGAAATCCTTTCAATTTATTTACTTAAATCCGCTACGAATTCCACATACCAGGTTGCTGAAACCCCAATCAAATTTTTATCAGTAGCTGTTATAGTGAACTTTTCAGTTGTATTCTTGTCGATGATCGTTGAAATCGTATTATTGACCCCGGATGAACTCGACGATGATATATTAAATTGAGTCAATGGTGTTACTAGTGTTAATCGATAAATACCCTTGACGGTTGCAGTGATATCTAATTTGTTGTTTGTAGGTGTCCACTCAAATGATCCGTGTTGGATTGTATATACTACGTTATTGGTTTTCTCATGAGGAATTTTTGTTTTTTCAATGATTGTTATCATCCTCGAAAAATCACCTTTGACGGCTTCGATGAAGTTTTTCGTCTCATCGATGGATTTTTTAATATCAGGGAGTTTTATTTCAATTTTATCTAACGGGGTTCTAATAAATTTATCAATGATATTTCTACGAAAAGAATTATAACCTCGTATATGATCATCCAGCTCTCGGCTGTGGGTGGTAATCTTGTTGTCGTTGTCGGCAATCATGCGGTTGTTGGTGATAATCATCTTGTTGTGGGTGGCAATCGCGTCTGTGATCGTAGACACAAGTGCGCCTGGTTTAAGTCGTCCGTCGTTGGAATACAGCGCAATAGAGTTTTCAGCGGCGTCGCGCTGCCGTATCAAAATATCATCCAGAGAAATATTACTAGATTTCAATTTACCCTGATCGGAAAATAACGCAACGGTGTTCTCGATTGCGTTTTGTTGTTTAACTAAAATATCATCCAGAGAAATATTACTAGATTTCAATTTACCCTGTTTGTCCTGAAATACAACTATTTCGTTCGGGTCGACATTTGTTAAATTCAACGTCTCAGCGATTTCATCTTTAATTTTTTTTGTTATATCCTTGATAGAATCAGGTGGTGCAGAGCCATCGGGTTTGGGTTTCAAAGATCTCCCCCAAATATCAATCATGTTATTGTAAAACTCTTTCTCTCTCTAAAAAGCGATTGCTGGTGTAGTCATTTACGACAATATGAGGTGGTTTTCTAGATGCTGAAATAGCGTCAAGGACATTTAATACTTCACTGGCGCAGATTGGTGGGTCATTGATTTGTTGTGTTGGTTAGCGTAGAATACCAAGTCTTCATTGGAAATTGTTTTATGTAACGCATAAATTCTTTTGGTGGGGCTAATCCATATGAATCAAAATAGACAATCCCACGTGGATCAATAGCGTATGCAACCCAGTGAGTTCCAGGTCCGGTGCTGTTATCGAGATTAATAATACCTGTTTCAGTTTTGTTTGGTTGATGTGGTAATTGATCTTTCATAAAAACACCTCTGAAATTTTTAATCACTAGTTTTTTAGCCGCATCCATTAAATCAAAATTGGACATTGGAACCATAGACTCCTCAATTAATAAACCGTTCCTGGTAGTCTCAGGCCTGATCCGTGAACGGATCTCCCGCTGTACCATGAATACGGGGTTCCTGGTAGTCTTAGACCCTTTCCGCTGTACCATGAATACGGGGTTCCTGGTAGTCTTAGACCCTTTCCGCTGTACCATGAATACGGGGTTCCTGGTAGTCTTAGACCCAATCCGTGAACGGATCGTCCCTTTTTTTTATATCCCTTCCCAGTTGCCTTCTTAAGTGCCATTCCTGCTGCAGTACCAACGGCTCCTAACGCCGCTGCTTTAGCCACCGCTGGGGCTGCTGCTGCAATCAATGCTGGTATTGCAGCTAACAATGGAAATATACCGCCTGTTTTAATCATATTTTTGATAGCAGCCGCAGAGAGAGTAATCTGACCACCTTTTTTGGCTGCAAGTGCATCATTGAAATGTTTTATTTGACGAGTTGTCAGCGATAATTTATTTGCACCACCAGTCATCTGATTAGGTTTCAACGTGATTGTGGTTTCACATTTTTTAGCCGATTCTGATTGCAATTTTTTGATTTGACCAGGAGTTAACGCAACACTAATAACACTATATGACATTATACATAATAGATTGATTCTAATGGAAAAATCCTTCGGATTTTCAATTACATGTTTTCTACTGGGGCATCTACCACTCTCATTCTTCCTCCAACACCTTCAAGTAACATTTATTTATCACTGAGAATAACAGCAACCGCTCTATAATTCGGGATAAGGATAGGAGGTACCCCACCAACTGGTGGACCAGTCGGACGGGTTACACGGGCTCTAAAGTGTATATCAACAACTGACTGTCTTGTCAAATCGAGATGTTCCAGTGAGAAGTAATAGATCGGATACAGATTTTTAAAATCATATTGTGATATTTGCAAACCGGTATCCACATTTAGATCACGTGCCATAAATGACAACAGGTTATGATACACGCGTGCAATATGATTCTGACCGTAATCAAGTTGTACATCCTCGGATGGTTCCTGCTGTCCGTTTATTCTCAGCGAGACTTCATTAACACCTAACTGATCAAATATCATATGACTTCGTTCTTGATTACCAGCTCGCGCATTATTCTGTAACGCTACGAATATATGACGTGGAGCTGAAACACCTTGTTTTGATGCCAGGTGCCATGTGAATGTACCATCAACACTGTCTTGTTTAATATCCGTGGTCACTGATAACCAGCTTAACAACGACTTTCCTCCTTGGTCCATAAATGATAGTAGTCGTTGTTCTTCGGTGATTGATGGAGTTAACACTGGCATCCACAATGATAGTTTTCTTAAAATAACTTTACCGGTAGCAACCCCAGCATTACGCCAGATTGCATCATCATCAGTACCCTTTCTCACGAGTGCTATTGTGTGTTTGGCTCCATAAATAACTTTTCGGACGTTTCTACAGAATCCAAATATGTGATGCAGTGGAATTGCACATGAAAATCGTCGACGCTGCCCATGCAACATTGCTACGCGTGTTGCAAATCCTAAATTGAGATTACCATTAACGCCTCCGAGAATATCAAACTCAGCTCCGGGTCTAGTTCGACGTTCTGGATTAGCTGCTTCCCCTTGATTAGCAACTGAAGTGACTTGCGGTGTTAACACTTTAATGAATTGAAGGTGATCAGCGTTATCAGAGGTATCCTTTGCAAACATCATAGATGGACCCGCTGATCTTGTATAATCATCTGAATATCTCGCTAACCCTATGATTGTTGTGGCCATATCAACTTCACGGTCAATGGATTCAATTTCTTTTCCATCAATGAGATATCTAGCGCTTTCAAATAACGCCATTATGCCGTTATTAACAAAACCAACTCGGACATTTGAGTTAATGTCATATGGTGGATCATTATGTGCAGCATCATTTGTTACAAGTTCTCCTTCTACTTCAATAAACGCTTCACAAGGCAAAAAGTATTTACTGGTATCATGAACTTGAAGTTCAATTCGTGATCGGAGATCGGGTTGTATTGCGTGATAAGAATAAAATTGAAAATCGCGTACAGAATCATCTTTACGCACTGGGGCATCCATATCAAATGCTGGATCAGATGACCTTTTGAACATTTTATTCTATTTATCAGAGTCTAAATCGTGATTTTCATCGTGAAAAACGCTAGCGTGAAAATCCATAGGATTTCATCGACGTGGTTTTTTAAAGCCACTTCCCGCTATCATGTTTGCAATATTGCTTTGGTCCCCTTGATTTACCATCGACGCTAGTTTTTCATCTACTGCGTTATTTATAATTTTACTAACACTTGCAGGCATTTCTTCTGTAGACGGTAACGGTTTCTTTTTTCGCCTCACTACTGATGTTATTTTATCCTTCGCAGTTGAAAACGCTTTCCCGGCAAGATCTCCAACAGTACTAATACCCTTATCACGAATAACATCAATGGCTTTCATTGATAATTGTTTAGCTAACGGCATCACTTTTGGGGCCATTCTTGAAAAGAATTCTAAAATGGTATTGCCGAGGCCATCTCCATAGTATGCTTTATAAACTGGAAACCGTGAATTAACTCCATAGACGAGGGTTGGTTTATCATGATTGTAGTGTACGATCATTATTATAAAAACAATAGTGTTTTCAATTGTTATTTAATCACTATGATACCCATTTGCTAACTCGTCAATGAAATCTCGATATGTTTTGATATTCATGATACCGCCGGCAAATAACCGTCTACAGATATCAGCTGCTTCATTAATTATTTCTGGAGAGTTATTTCCAGCTCGGAATCCTCCTACAAGAACATCTAATCGTGATATATCATTGATAACACTATCAGGACAAGTGTTTCCAATCCTTGGATTTTGCAGTCCACTTCCGCTATAACCAGCTGCTTCATCTAGTTTTTCTAAACCCGTTTCTTGTAAATAATCATCATCATCATCATCATCATCATCATCATCATCATCATCATCATCATCATCAGGTGGTAGTTGTTGTTTTTTAGGAGAGAAAGATATTTTCTTTGCAGGCTGCTGTCGCTTTCTTTGCAATCTTGGTTGTTTAAACTCTTCGTATTGATTATACACTAGACTCACCGCATCGATATATTCGATGTATGATGCACTATCTGTCTTAATTTTACTTTTTTTAGTTTTGATTTTGTAGAATATATCAGCCCAATGAGCGAAATTCTTAACAAACTTATGATGTTCTGGTTTCAACCATTTTTTTCTGTTTTCATAAGACGTAACAACAAGCGCAGGAATTTCTGCTGGATCAGTCTTATCAATTTCTGCTAACCCTTCCTCGTTAAATCTCACGCGTAAATCATCTACTGTTCTTTTTGATTCCATTTGTTTTGTTTGTTCAGTTTTCGCTGCTATTTTTTCAAGTTCACCAATAACAGATTTCCCCGTCTCGGGATCATCTCCCAGTAAAGCACGCTCAACCCCGTAAGTTGTTGTGGTTACTGGTTTAAACAACTCTTCAGACCCCAGAGCAAAATCAGTTTGTAAACTCTGTCGTTGTTGCAGTTTATTCCGTACAGAGTCACGAATTGGTACAAATCTCTTAATTGCATCCAGTCGTTCACGAGCCAATCGGGTTGTTAATGCTTCATTGACCATTATTTGAAATCAGAAACCATTTTTCAATTGCAAAACACTTGACATGTCGGATGATTTTTTAACACAGTCATGGAAGTGTTATTTCATCGTGAGACACCTTCTATCAGGTGTGGCGAAAGTATCAAAATTGTATATAAATAAAATAATACTGATAGTTTCGCCATCAATGACATGTCAGATGATATTTGATACGGTCATGGAAGTGTTATTTGATTGTTTTAACGGCTCTATCAATGATGGGGAAAGTGTCCAAATTGTATATAAAATAAATAATACTGTCACTTTTCCCACTTTTTTGACATGTCGGATGATTTTTGATACGGTCATGGAAGTGTTATTTCATCCTATAACAGCTTCTATCAGTGATGGCGAAAGTGTCATAATTGTATATAAAATAAATAATACTGACAGTTTCGCCATTCTTTATTTGATCAATCTGACACATCGTCCATCGATTTTTGACATCTCCCTTGAGGGTCGGCTAAAAAAAAATGATAAATGGTCAATGATAATGGTCGGGCAATCAATGTCGGGTAATCAATTTTCTTGAATTAATGCTCGTAGGTTTCTAATTTTAGAGTTGACTTTTTTTTTCAATTCGTATTCGTTACCTAATTCTTTTCGTATTCCCTCTACGATAGTATACAACGGAACGAACACACTGATGTCACTGGAAAATGAAAGAGAGTCTTTAATAGAATTCTGAATTCTTTTGATGAGTGCATACTTCTTGGGTAGAATATATTTGTTAGTGCTAACCCCGTATTCTATATCCTGAAAATCAGACACAATTTGATCAGGATTTAACCCATCTGATAGTTTGATATCCTGATTTTTCAATTTTGCTATTTCAACTATGATGCTATTCATGTTTTCAGAATTCATTATTCTATAAGAATGACATATCTCTAATTGGAAAATATGACGCATCAGATATAACTAAATTGAACTTTTTGCCCCGTCTTTTTTGAAATAGCCGATCGATAAATCCCCCTGCAACTTTTTGTACAGAAGTCGGACAGATATTGAAATATTTTCTGGCTTCATTCATTGATTGAAAAATCATTTCTTCATTAGTTGTTGTATTCAAAGATGTCACAGGTCTCTTCCCAACCGTTTTGCAAGTGCCAGTCTTTCCTTGTTTGGAATTCTCACTCAGTGTGATAGCCTGCAGATTTGATACAGAATTATTCTTTGGATTAGAATCCTTGTGATAAATAACAAAACCATCTTTGATCAATCCATTAAAACATTCAAATACGAAACGATGATTGTGATAAGTTTTCTTTCCAACAGTAAACCTCAAATACCCTTGATTACTCACAAAACCGACCGGTTTCTTCATTCTACAGTGTCTTACAACACCATCACTGGATACTTCATAATTTGTAATCACTGGGTGTGGTCTGAATTCTTGGTTCATATATACTATTCTATTGTTTGTCTAATTCAGTGTTTGGTTCAATAATTACATCACTGGAAAATCTTTCGATGTAGTCTTGCGGGGTTCTTATGATTTTATCCTTGATGTTGTCAGGGTCAAAGACTTTTTCAGGGTCATAATTTCTGATGGATTGTCCATTTTTTATTCTTTTATCATAATAACGCTTCAATTCCCTATATCGCTTACCACCACAATCAATACACAATTGTGATCTTCCCTTGACTCCAACCCCACATCGAATACAGGGTAACGGACCAAGACTTCCACGTCGAAAACTTTGCATATGATACCTACAGTATTCATTTTTTCTGCATGATTTGTTACACGGGGTTACATTTCCCATCATGAGCCATTTGCATTGGTTCATATATATAAAACTTTCATTTAAATACTTGTTTTATGTATAGCATGATGAAGTTCAAGAGATTGACTTCGAAAAATGCTAAATTCAATACCGATAGAGAGTTCAAGAGAATATTGAAAATCAATCCTAGATTTAATCGCGATAGACCCAAAAAACGTCCAATAGACGGAAATATGAAGGAGTTTAAGACATTATTAAAAATCAATCCTAGATTTAATCTCGATAGACCAAAAAAACGTCCAATAGACGGAAACAAACGTAACAAACGTCCAAGAGACGGAAACATGAAAGAGTTTAAGAGATTATTAAAAATCGATCCTAGATTTAATCTCGATAGACCAAAAAAACGTCCAAAACGCCCAATAGACGGAAACATGAAAGAGTTTAAGAGATTGTTGAAAATCAATCCTAAATTTAATCGCGATAGACCAAAAAAACGTCCAAAACGTCCAAGAGACGGAAACATGAGATCACCATGGAAGGATGCTCAATTCAATCTTGATATAGTTTCTAATACACCCAAGAATAAAATTCTTGATAAACCCATCAGAGACTGTTTTAATGAATTCAAGCGTGATGGAGCATCTTATTGTTGGTCAACATTTCGAATTGATGGTGTTGTTGACGCTACCATGAATGATGAAAAAGCAGCAGTGATAATCTCAAATGTTGGAGAAAAAAGTCATTTTTTCCGAATCAAATTCATTATCCGTGAGGATGGCAAATGGATTATTAGGGATAAATTTGAACCCATTCTCAGGGGCAAAAAAACTGTCACCGTGAATCAGGATTCAAAACCGGGAATTTTGACTGGAATTGATAAACCCTACTACGAAAGATCTTATCCTGTCACAGCAGTTGTTTACGGGATCTATCCGCTCAATGAAAAACCTGATATTTCAAAACTAGCACCCATGAAATATTCGACAGGGCTAAATTGTGTAGCAGAACGAATAATAGAACACTTCACAAATGCGTCCCGGGGAAATAAACTAACTGATCTAAGACGAAAAAAAAATAACCGAGTGGGAGTTCACGGTAAAAGAGCATGGGGCAACAATTCAGGATATAACTAAATTAGAAAAATCATTAAGATTTCCAATATCGGTAAGGACAATCACCGGAGAAGTATTATACGAATCGAAATATAAATAACAGGGAGCCCCCATTGAAATTATTGATCATAACACACACGCGTGGTCATCTGCAGTAACAATATTCCCACGGGATAGAACCGTAAGATATCTATCCCAAACCGAAGAGTTTTTTTCAGAGCAGAAATTATTTGATGCTATTTACCATTTGAGTAAAAACGATCCTGTGTCAGTGTGGCTATTTCATAGTAATTCAGACGAAGAATGTAGATTTGATCAGTTTGTAAGGCCTAACGGAGAATTATACCGTACTGAAGAGCTGCAGAATCAAATGAAAGAACTAGCTAGTGAGTTTTCTGGGGACGGGGAGGACAACGATCAATTATTAGCAAACTGTTTCACAGTACCATCCATTGCAGCACATTTTGCTAGAAAGAAAAACGCGTGGAAACCAACACGAAGTGAGTTTTTATCAGATGTCAAATTGTCCTGTCTTGAATACAGCCATGGAGGATTATGGAACACAAAATACACCTCTGATACCGTTATTTCAGTTGATATGATTGCGTGTTATCCAGGAAGTTTTCTTGGGTATGGAGAGTGTGAGAAATATTTCAAACGATTTGGACACCCCACACACGAAATGACCCGTGTTGCTATTAATGGACCACTTCCTGATTTTGATTTAACCGGATTCGCTTGTGTAGTATCATTTGAAATGGCTGAAGGACTTCATCCGTGTAGTTATCTTTGGATTGGTAAACACATGTCTGAAAAACACTGGATGCCAATAGTGTTATTACGGTATATGCTTGATTGTAAGATGTTAAAATCATTAATTGTCAGTGAAGCAATTATATCCTATCGAGCACAGAAATCAGTCTGGTTACCCCAACCTGATCTAGAAAAGATAATTAGCGAAGAGCGAAAACTGTTTCCTGATTTTAATGAACAACAAATCATGGATTGGTCCCAACAGTTATTTGAAATCAGAAACAATGAAGCAAAAAATCTTGGACGAAGAATAATCGGTAAATTTACCCAAGGTGGCAAAGATGATAATACGAAATATTCTTCACGATTGATTATAGACAACGCTGAATACGATTTTGTAATCGCGGATCTAACGAATAGGGGCCTATATGTCAATCGTAAGGACGCATTTCTGTCCGACGGAACCAAATTGGGTACAATTGTTACTTACACTGATGGATACAATCCGCAGTACACACATTTGAGAGCTTCTATGCTCGGTTATGCTTCTATCAATCTGTTTTCAATGATCAATAGATTTCCTACCACCGCAGTTAGAGTTGCTACTGATTCATTTTACATAAATAGCAAAATGGCTGATTTTAAGGCTACTGGCAACGAGAAATGGGGATCATGGAGAATTAAGAAAGAAATGATTCATGATTATATTCCATCAGCAGATGTTACCATTGAAAATAATTACTTAGAAAGCAATCAGTGTTCAGAATTTTCTAGTGCACCACCGATTTCTGATCCAATCTGTAGATATAAAACAGTTTATTTAAACGGTTGTGGCGGGTCAGGAAAAACAACCCGGGTAATTGAGTTATTCCGTAGAAACGCTAGCGTTTCCAATCCAAACATGATTGTGCTAACACCAACTCATAGACTTGCAAGAGAAATGATACAGAGAGGGGTAAATGCTTGCACTTATCACAGCTTTTTCCGATGGAAGGGAGATAAATGGACTCCTGAGCGCATGGGAGAGAAATTTATTCCTGAATTCATCATGTGGGATGAAATAGACACAGTGTCAGAAGATGTCTTAAAAATATTTCTTGAGTGGTTGTTATTAAAAAATACAAAAGTCGTCATGTGCGGTGATCACGGGCAACCACCACCATTTGTCGGTGCATCTCCACATGAATGGCTAAAGGGTTTTGTAGACTATTATGAAGAAATTGATACCGATCATAGATCACTTGATAATGAATTAAAAGAATTGAAGAAACTAATTAGATTACAACCGGATAGAATCCAGTGTGAAATAACCCGTGAAATAATTTCGGAAACTCCCATGAATGATTTCTGGGAAATGTGGAGACCAAACGATTTGATCATTGCAAATAGAAAAATAGTCAGGGATACACTTCAGATGAAATTATTTGAATTGCATAAAGAAAAATTTGCAACGCTTCCAGTACCCCTTTGTTATAGGCCATCGGATACACGAAAACAGAACATCGAAGTTGATATTCCAGGACAGAGTGAAAAACAAATTCTCGTATTAAATGATATTGTGCTGGTTGATATCAATGTCGTTGAAGATGCATTGCGTGCTAATAAATCCCCATGGACGCTAGGATACGCAGCAACAATACTCTTCACAGGGATTGACTATATCGGATACAATTGTTTGGATGGTAGATAATCGCATAGAATGGTCGAATTTAGTCTATCTTTCAGTATCCAGAGTACGAAAAATAAATCAACTTCGAAGAATTGTCCTGACAGAGTCAGGCGATGATGAAATCATTGGCGATGATAATGACACCCCAATAGATGATATTATTGATAAAAAAAACTCTCCGGTTACAAACAACAGGACAAAAAAAACAACGAGAATTTGATATTGATGCTGAATTAATAATCACTTTGAAGCAACAACAGAATAATCACTGCGCGAGTTGCAATTGTATAATGCGTTGGCAGTATTCGGATAAGGATCCTCGCCAATTCACCGTAGACAGAAAAAATAACAATCTCGGTCATGTCAGAAATAATGTGATGTTGACTTGTCTTGAGTGCAATAGACGCAAGGGTGCTAGTTAAGACCATGGGGTGGCAATTGAGTATCCTCGGGTATCACTTGTAATTGTTGTCTAGTAAAACCCCGTTGAGGGGCAGTTGAATCCAGTTTATAGATTGGAGGTCTACCCGTAGATCGTGTTATACTAGATATCTTATGCGTAGTGACGCTCCAAATAGGATCAGTAGCCCTTTTTCTATCTCCTTCAAGCTCTCCTGGTTCGTATAAGTACCTCACAATGACATTACTACCAAGAATTGGTTGGGAAACCCTAAAATCCTTTTGTGGTTTTTCAGGTATCGACTTCTTTTTAATCGCGTTGATAGGTTTCATGTTGATGGTTCTAGTAATCTCGTTATTCAGTGCAGTAATCACAGCTGGTAACCTTTTAACCCATTCACGGGATCTTTTTTCTTCGATGAATTCTTTTGCATATTGATATCCAAATAACCGCTCAGCAAGAGTCCGATTAAATCGTTCTACAATGGCCTGATCACGATGCAGTGCAGTATGCCCTCGACTGATAGCGACATTGTGATATTTCATTGTAGATAACACTGCACCCTGAAATTCCTTGCCCGGGTCAACTTGTAACAGATTTGGCCAGTGCAGAGGACTCCTTCGATAAATCCTTTCAAATGCAGAAGCCACTTCAGTGGCCGATTTTGTTTTTAACGGTTCTGCTTCTTTGTATCGACTTGCAATATCAACTACAGTTAACGCATATTTGTAACCACGATCATGTGGCAGAAATAATATATCAGCCTGATGAACTTCATTAGGAAAGGTCACATCAAAATGCGAGAATTGAATTTGTTTAGGCGGTGGTAGATAAATTTGCCATAGTGCCTGTTTGGATAACCAATGAGCCGCAGTGGTTTTTTTCACTTTTGCGGCGCTAGCGAGTTTACTGATTGCAGCGTTACCCTTCCAGTATCCTCTTGGGGAATAGTAAATAGATTCCATGTTGCTATTAATTACCAGCACCTAACATCAATTTACTTTTCATAGCCGATTTTATCAAAAATGAAGCCAATTTTTCTTTGAAGGATTTATCAGGAATGGCATTCAACGCATGAATTAATTTCACATCTGCTAGATGCCTGTGTTGCAAATTGCTGCTTTTATAAGCAACATCATGAAGGTGACAGGCCTTATCAATAGCGTTTATTGGTTCCTCACCGGGTCGGGGCTGATTTTGATCATTGAGTCTGATATCAAGTCTTGTTCCCGGTCCACAATAACTATACCCTGGAAGGTGTTTTTCTCCGGGGTATTTCCCCCATGGGGTTCCAGGGAGTTTTGCTAATTTGGCAGCGATATCACCTCCTCGTTTTTTTTTAAAGGTTCCTTGGGTTCCTTGGGTTTAGAAACAAATCTAAATTTCTTTGTACTACACTGTACGCATTTACCAGAAAGCGCTGATCGGTTATTTTTTGTTGTAATCGTCGTCAAGTCATCTGTGCCAGTACGCGCCTTACACTTCACGCAATATAGATCCATAATTTATGTATAGAGATATGAATATAATTGATTTTTCAGCGACTAAAACAAGAGAACCAGTGAAGCATCATGCAGCGCTACCAAACTCTATCCGCGCAATTATAATCGGACCATCTGGATCCGGTAAAACGCAATTGTTGCTCAATTTAATAATGAGATGGATGAAGTGGGATAAGTTGTATTTGATTGCCCCTAGCGTAGACGACCAACGATGCTATGAAGTGCTAAAAGATTTTAATGAAAACGCTTCAGAGATTGCTGGCGAGGATGTTATTGAATTTATAACCGATATTGACGAGGCGCCATCCGTGAATGACCTCGATGGAAGTATCAACAATTTAGTTGTATACGATGATGTCATGTTAGATAAACAAAAAAAATCCTGCTAGAATATTTTCCCGAGGCAGGCATAAAAACACGGACGTGATCTATGTCACTCAACGATACACTCAGATTCCAAAAGTGATTAGAGATAACTGTAATATGCTTGCTGTATTCAACGGCGTTGATACACATACGCTACGAAATATTTGGCAGACATGGTGTTCTGATATGGACTTCAATCAATTTAGAAATTTCTTTAGTCATGCTCAGTCTGCCCCACACGGATTTGTAACAATAAATTTACATGACCCTCGAACACGATATCGTATCGGACTGGATCAAATATTCGGTTGAAATCATTTATGATTTTTGTTAACCAGAACTGAAAGTTCTAGCAGCAGAAGGGGTGAGTGACAACGACGTTGTAGTCCCTTTTCCCAAAAAATCGATGTAGGATTTCATTAATTTCATTGATTTTTTTGGACCTGATTTCATTGAAAATGTTGTTTTTTGATTTGATCCTAATCCATGAAACGATATCAGATTCACACACACATTGGGGCCTGATGTCATTGGTTTCATTGTTTTTAAGCGTGATTTCAGTGAAAACTTGTCTAAAAATGTTGTCTGATTCACCCTCTCTGCTGCTACAGAGGTCAAGGTCTATTGCATAACTATCGGAGACGTACAATTCTACATGTTAGTCCATGTCACAGAAGTGAGTTGTAGCGACAAAAATTAAAATCGATTCATTACAGACAAACTGTAAAAATTATTTCAGTGTGCATTTATTCACAATATGACCATACATTTCAATTATAATTTAAAACAAACCAAGTTGGCAAGTTTGATGGGCGGTGTTATGTTTGCATTAATATTGCCATTGTGTATACGGTTGTGAATTTATTTAAGAATACAGCATAAATTCAATTACTTTGTTTTTAAATGTGTTCTTTATATTATTAAGCCTTAGGTAGACAAGCAAAATGAGTATATTATGTAAAGGTTACGACATATATATGAGTAACATGAATTCGAGTAATACTGCACTCCCAATGTCGCGCAGTTGCTCATATAAAAACAAGCTCATATTTTGCAATACATAGAGTAACATTTAAACTGGAATTTAGAAATGAACTAATTTACTAAGGAAATATTCATTTAAACCAAGTAACATGTAATTTCTAGGACTCAACGTTCAATTGATGTATTGGTCTCTGTCTGAAATACTGGAACTCTGCCCTGCCTTCTGTTAAATTTATAATATGCAAACTCAATGGACAGCGGATGAATATAAGTTGACGACATGGTGAAATATTAAGTTACCGCAAGCTACAAGCAGAACGCAACGGTTCCTTCGACAGAGTGATTAACACTTTAGAGATGTGAGATGGGACTGAATTATTTAATCAGGAAGTTGATACATTCAAAAATTCTTTATCACTATAAAAGCATGCCCTACGTACACCGAACATGTTCTAGCGTAACAGCGAGAAATATATAGTATATTATTGTTTAAGAAAACAAATGACAGCACAGACTAGTGGTAAAATATCCACAAATCTTTCATATAACAACTGATTAAAATGTAATGAGTTTATATATATATATATATATATATATATATATATATATATATATATATATATATATATATATATATAATTCACGCGATAAAGCAGAGGTACAATTATGATTTAATAAGCACAGACATCGATGTCGTTTTGTATATATTTAACTATTTTGTATATTTTTACATCAGTGTTCTTAAAATCTGCATTAACACGATAGTGTATCTGCACACCTCTACTGGATGAAAGCCATTGCCTTTGAGTAACATTGGAGTGGTAGTTAGGAGTACAAACATAGTAAACGCTTCCATAATTACATTGATTAGTGACTACAGATAATTACATTGATTAGTCACTACAGATAATTACATTGATTAGTCACTACAGATAATTACATTGATTAGTCACTACAGATGAGGCATGACATGAAAAGTACAGATTCGATCCACTAACCTAATCATATACTTATTGACATGTACAATACACAGTTAATCTCTTGAGGGTAATAAACAATGTATATTCATAATATCAAACATTTACCATTTAACATATTTATTAATATCTAAATCTTAAATAATAAATATATGCGCATACCAAAACATGGTTTATATTGACAGATATATTGCAACTGAGTTACCTCCATTTTAAAATCGCAACAGCATCAACACTTACTAAAGCGAATTATGAATAAGTTAAAGATGTAATGTAATCCAAATTATCTGTGCCTATTTTAAAGATTGATAGACAAACAAAAAAAAAATAAAACTATTTGAGGAAAATGTATTTGGGTATAGCTTGTATATATCGGAACATTTATACCTCTTAGAGAGCGAAGGTATATTCTTGTCTATGTAAAAAGTGTGTGTACGTGTACTAATACCCTGTAGGGTGCAATAATGTGTGATTTCAGCTAGTGTCGTTTGCATTAAACTCATTTCAGATAGATAGTATATTGGTCAGTACATAAGGTATATTGAATAGCAAATGTATGATCTTGGATAGCATGTATAGGTTATTGGTCACTACATATAGTAAACATGTGGTCTTGGATTGTTTGTAATGTGTTTTAGTAGGGCCATACGTGTTGGATAGTATATCAATAGATGTTCGATAGTAAATAACTATTGTACGTTATATTTCCCGTTTGTGCCAATCTTGTTCCATAATCTGTAATTATCATTTGAAAAAAATCGACCCAAATTAATAAACCTATAGATAAACAAATTAATAATACATTTCCAGAATGGACTTATACATGTTTCAACACAGAGGAAGGAATATGTAACATTATATTTCCCCACAATGTTGCATTCCCTCTTTGCCTCCAATGATACTTCGCGTTTGACCCCACATGGCACCACATTGATACTGTTCTTAACATGCCTCGTATAAGCCTCGGGCATTCTGTGTCACATGACCTCTAGCGCAATAATTTTCAACACTTGGTTCATAAACTGTACACTGTCAATGAAGAGGTTTGCGTGAATGCTGTACGTCAATGATTTTTAAAAAATTATTTATTTTTGCCTGACGGTATTCGTTACAGACAGATTTGGTATCATTCTTATACAATTACTCTCTATCACAACTTATGATGGCTATGGACCACGTTTACACGTATGTCAGAATACCGAGGATGGAAGTTTTATAATGCATCGTAAAAATAAAACATGCAACAATTAACTCGACTTCAGACAAAAATTAAAGTACTCCAATAATAATGCATTTCTTCTCTTGTTGTTGTGTTACTTTTTTATTATTCTTTTAAAATGTATTTATAATTGTTACTTAATTCTTTGTGGACAGATGTTATTGAGAGGTGAATAAAAACATTAAACATATTAGGACAGATTTTTTAGTAAAAGTAATAAGATTGACATTTTCTCTCAATTGTAATAAAGGAATGTTTCACTATTTTATATTAAAATAATTTTCTAAAATATATTAAGATTAATTTCATTTATTTCTAAATCACAACTATATATTGATGGCATAAAAGTGAATGCTGTTTCAAGCAAAAGGCATTGTACATTACGCGCTGCCTTGCTAACTCAGCAAGAAAATATAAATTCACCAAGCTATAAGATTATAAGATTTATACATTGGCAGATTTCCAATGTAGTGACTAAGAGCCCAAAGCTAACGTTCTGCCAAATGACGTAAAAGAAATATGGTTCTTATGTAGTGGAAATTAGAGCATATTTCTAACTAGGATGATGTATACACCGGTATACCGAGGGATGGCAATATTTCGTCATGCCGTCGCGCGTAGATTACATATAAAAAGCGCACAAATCCGCCCCGGCCAGTTCCTTCATCCTGAAGCTAGAAAAGATTTGTCTCTCTCATTACAGATGTAGCTATGTCTCATCATCGTGGCGGCACGTCTTTTAAGAGAGCCCGAACACACACACACACTCTCTCTCTCTCTCTCTCTCTCTCTCTCTCTCTGTCTCTCTCTCTCTCTCTCTCTCTCTCTCTCTCTCTCTCTCTCTCTCTCTCTCTCTCTCTCTCTCTCTCTCTCTCTCTCTCCATGGACATTGACATTCCTTAACTTATGAGTAATTCCTTCTCTGAGAAGAAGGTTATGATAACTCCATACAAACCTTACATAACAAGTTTACATAACAAGTGGTGGAGAATTAAGAAAGACGACAAACTTTTATTTACTTTATGCGACCAAGAGAAAAGAATAGACAAATTAATCTACAAATGTCAAATTGGTAGAACCTTCGAATTACATTCTAAATTGTTTGGTAATGGTAAACGCCATTAAGAAGGGTTTTATTAATTATTTAGCGGAAATTCACATTTGCCTTGGACGAGAAAATGCATTTGAATGTTTGGCAAGACAACAAGATAGTAATTTAAGATGCATTTTATTAATTATTTATGTTCACAAAAAAGGTATTGTTGTACACGGTGTCATTATATTGAACCATAACAGTCTGGGTACGCTCGTGAACATACATACATACATACATACATACATACATACATACATACATACATACATACATACATACATACATACATACATACATACATACATACATACATACATACATACATACATATGAAACAAACGCCCAACAAACAGTTGAAGTAGAGAATGAATAAATATATTGGATACCTTTCTTCATTTGCTATTAGATGCAATTTCAAAATCTTGTGAAAAGGAATAAATTTAAAGAGCAAGCATTGTTTAAATCGTGTGTAGCCTGTTAAAAATTTCTAATTTTGTGTTACTTCAGGGTTTTTAACAAACACAAATAATTATAATACTATGTGGTTTTGGTACAGTTACATGAACATGTATGCTTCGTTCATTCATTTACCGTCCCTCGTTTTCCTCTTTTGTAGAAAGACATGTGTATTAGAAGCCAAAGCAAAATAATATAACACAACATAATGACTCAACACACATTTTTAAATCATTTCCCAATCGGATAATCACTGTATAATCGACAATGGTTTTAAACAGCTACTTATGGACATCTACGCAAACCGACTGTTGATTTGCTATGTATATTTACTTTGTATTGTTTGCTTGCTATTTATTTCCGTCATTATAAAATATTTAAACTTGTATGTTATACCTGACTTTGTCCAAATTTTCATTTTTATTTTATATTGACCATAATAATTGATTTAAGTTTTGTAAACAACATGTTTATCTCAATCTAAGTCCAGAACATATTAAATTCATCTCATATGCTTGGTCTACCTGATGTTTACCACATTGTATATTGTAATTTTAGTAGCAGGGTTCTACTATGGAAAATTACATTAAGACGTAGTATTTGATCAAGAGGCTCAAGAGGAGGACTTTATAGTATAGTATGTCTAGAAATTATTCAATCCTGAATCAGAACCATTATTAGTGTTGTGTTCAGTATATACATGATTCGGGTTAGAATTATTTATTCAAATTACTATTCTCTGAAACTAAAAGATGCTCGATACTATTTTTGGACAGGAACAATTAATTTGAAATTATAGTACCAGTGGTCCATTTGAGACTAAAGGCACATTAGCACCGTCAATGTTGGATTTTATTTGGAATGCCACTGGAATTTTAATTTGAACTATTTTCATTAAGACCAGTGAAAAAACATTTTGGATTGGTTGGGGATTTAATTTGCAATACAGTAGTCCTTTTTTAAATTTCGCCTGTGTATTTTAGTGAAATATATTATTTGCTTAACTTCATTAAACTTGGGGGGTGTTCGCTCGTCTTTTCTGCTTAATTTTAGACCATAGATTCCAAAACAAGTTTTCTGGATACTTAAAATTCATATATCTGAATTGGCAAAATGTTTCATATTCAAGCATGAGATGCAAAAAATGATTGCTTGCAAAATATAATAATACTACGTAAATCTACTAAATAAACGATTCTTTGCAAATTTCTTCAAAGGTCTATAACTTGATAACATAATATATGTATTGATTTATTTCTTGAATATAATGTTTATCGCCCTGCTCCTTGTAATTTTTTTATTTAAAAATTTAACCGTGTGAATGTGTGTTTTTGGAATGATTATAAGGATTATAAGCATTTCTTATTTTGATCATTTAATTATATTATTTCTTAGGCTAAAAAATCCAAACACAACGTGTGTGTGTGTGTGTGTGTGTTTGTGTGTGAATGCGTGCTTTTTTTGTTTTGTTAGAAGAGATATATAGCTTATTAGCTTGAACTATAACTTCAAAATATTTGTATTGCCGTAACCTCTTGAAATGTGTGCATAGGAAAGGTGGACAAAAGTTCTTCAGTTCACTTGTACTTCTTCCGTTATACAGATGTGAATATGTAGCAAGAAGATTTTATGCCATCCTATAACGCAAGCATAAGAGGGACATACAGACAGAGACAGAAGAGACGGTGTGGTCCGTGCGTTATAGATAGAATAAGTTTTTTTTTCAGGAATAGATTACGAGACAACATCGGAGAGCAAACAGTCGGGTATTAATAAATTCAGTAATAAATGAAATATAAATTGCACATAAAGTAACATAACGGCAACAAGGATCATACAAAGCAACCTGTATTTAACTGAACTTCTTCATACGATCACAGATTTGTTTTTCTTTCTGAATTAGAATAGTATTGTTTGCCTAAGATTCGTTTACAAAGAAAAGAGCTCACCAGTAAACATTGGAAATAATGAATGCTTATCCTTGATAATTGGTTTCATGATAAAAACAGGAATTAAGTTTTACGGAACGGTGTTTTATTCGGGAGTCATTTAAAATCAGCCATGCTCATCGATCGCATCAGACTATGATGGAAGGGTATGAAATAATAATTAGTATCATCAATTCAATAGCAGAGTATCAGTTATACCACGTACTACGAACTCCAGATTCTGAGGTCGACAACAAAGAATTTCCCATGCTCTTTTGCTACATCTTTAGGAATTCCCAGCCAATGTCGATACGGACTTAAAACTGCCCTGCTTCGTTTAAAACTTCCTTAAAGAAATATTCTTTTGACCTACTGGAATTATATATTAATGCTTTCCAGTACATAATTTTATCATTGAAGCCATATATAATGTCTTTCATTTCACGTATGCCTGTTTGACTTGTAACATGTTGATATATATATATATATATATATATATATATATATATATATATATATATATATATATATATATATATATATATATATATATATACCATTGTTACATGTATTGTTCCATTATAAATATGTGTGGGGGCAACATACCTGTGAGTGAATACATTTCTTGTATTTATAACAAAACCTGTTAACGTATTGAGGACTAAGTGACACTTGGGTGTTTCATGACAAAAAGTATTATTCTTAATGAAAACAGATTTTTAATAATAATAATAATAATAATAATAATAATAATAATAATAATAATAATAATAATAATAATAATAATAAAAACAATAATAATAATAACACTAGTATTTTTTTATTATTATTATTATTATTATTATTATTATTATTATTATTATTATTATTATTATTATTCCTCTAAAGATTTTGATTGCTGGACTCTTTCCAATCAGATATTAAAGTACGATGCCAATACGTTGACTTATCTTGCTGTGTGGCCGTGGCCAAGGACGGTTTCATAGGAAATGAAGTAATGATGAAGTCAAGAGTTTTCGAAGATGGTGCTCTTTTCTGACTAAGGGAGTTAATGGGGTAGTGCACGAGAAGATTTGCTACATATAAGTGGGAAATGTATGGATCTATATTTAAATCTAAAGCAAAAAAATGTAATATTGAAACGTGTTTTAGCAGAGATGATTCATTGCTGTATCAAGGAGGCAGTTCCTAGCCAAATCTTGTTGAAATCCAGTAGAATCAAAGAAGTTATTGTGCACAATGTGCAGTTGGTGAGTCGTAGAGGCAGTCATCGCTCTGCTAAAAGTTGATGTTTCACTCTGGAACTGCAGCCTGGAAACAAAGACAGTCAAACTCAGCTTAAATCTGATTAATATTACTCAGCCAACTAACGTCGTTTGCAGTCTAATATGGGAGTTAACTAGAGTTAGTAGAACCAGAAACCGTGCCCTGTTTAATGATAACGTTGAATGTTGATAATTGAACTCAGCCAATGTCTTATTAGTAACAAGCTATCGATAATATTTGACTAAAAATAGATCATCAATACAGAGGTGATTGTGCGGAAATCAAAGTGAACTTTTTTTTTCGAAATACAGGTGATATAACTCAGCTAAATCAAACACTTTCGAGACCTCATCAATTTCCAGCGGGTAAAATATTTGGTTTGAAACAACAGTTTTTCGTGAAGAAACGAAAGTGGGTCAGCAATGATATTGGGCGATGTCATTCAAATTCAGCTACGGTCTTATTAGCACAATGCCTTGTACCGAATTTGGTTGAATATTAATAATAAATGCGATTTCTTAATGCACCGTCATGAACTTTTGATGCTAATGTCATCGGGAACTATACCACCGCTAAACAAAATGACGTTAAACACGGACAAATCAAATTCCGACAATGAGATCAGTATCCAACTGCCACAAATAATTTGTTTTCAAAATTCAATAATAACCATTAAAGTTATTGGTTAAACAGACGATGGAGGGATGGACAAAAGGAAAGCCCAATTTAAAATCTCCCGATATTTATCAGTGTCAAAATTCCTCGATTGTAGTGATTGAAGCTTTTGTGCATGCAGGAACCTCCACCAACATAAGGGAATGAAACAGTATAGAAAGCAAAACTAGAACATATTGAAGTCAGCCCCATCTCCCTCCCTCCGTGCATGTTGATGAAACATATAACTTCCTGTTTCTTACTCAGATAGTACATGATTTCAGAATTTAAATAAGACTTCTTTCATTTCGGTAAAATAGGATCTGCATGTTTTTTAGAACAGGGTTTTAGCGTTTGCAAAGGTTGGGGTGGGGTACTTCCAATATATTAATTAAAATATTATAGAAGTTCCACCCTGGCTCGTGAAGTTATAAAGTTATATTACTGACGAAAGAGATGTACAGCTCTGAACCCCCAGTCAGCACTGCCGACGGTTAAATTATATAGAACACGAAGATGAAATTCAAAATATTAACAATTTAATAAAGTCGATAATTTTAAATGATAAACTCAATCACTCGTCCTCCAAGTGACAGCCTAATTCATCTCGTGATTTTCAGTGTGAGTTCCATTTTCCCCTGGCCTTTGGTTCTACTCATCTCTTTATTTCGTTCCTCCCACTCCTCCTGGACTTCACCTCTCCGACTTCTCTCCTTCCTTCTCTTTTC
The DNA here is from genome assembly GCA_029339505.1 of Unio delphinus. Classification (NCBI taxonomy): domain Eukaryota; kingdom Metazoa; phylum Mollusca; class Bivalvia; order Unionida; family Unionidae; genus Unio; species Unio delphinus. The sequence goes on from JAQISU010000088.1 coordinate 4,863,355, forward strand.
TTCCGTCTCTCTATCGGAGACTACTGGGACCACTGTCACTGATCTGTCCCTGGAAGCTTCCTGTGAAAACCACAAGGCGTTAACATATGGTTTTTCGAATCTCACCTCACACTAAATCATCAAATTAATCATCAGATAGGGCTATTACTGTTTAGGTCACGCATACATACACATCAAAATTCCCACACACTTCTTACAGAGTAAACAATGGTGTAATAACACGGTATCATACATACATCAATACATTGTGTCACATCAGTATATCCAAATACATATTTAATCTCATTGTACTTACAATATTACAACAAACAGACGCATGTCTGTACACTACACTCCCACAAGCATACACAAATATTCAATATTCATATTACTAATTTTTCACACTACAACCATTTCCAAGCTACCATTCAATTCAGCAATGGCAAAATCTATAATTGCATGGACAAATGTGCTAGTCTACTATAAAATAACCACATAGAGAATTATAATAACATTAACTCTTACGACGGCTAGCTAGCAATATGATATGATTCTTCACAAATATCAATTCATTCTTCAAAATATGCAAACATATCAACATCACATAATAATTCTTCCTACTACGATTCCAGTAATAATAATAAGTATATCTACGATCTACAATTAAATGCAGTCACATTCAGCAAAGATCGAACAACTAGCTCGCTGACCTTAAGAAGCTGCACTTAGAATCCTGTCCTAAGATTTTTCTCCGCCAATAATGCATGGCTGATCGGAGTTGCTATCTTCTGGCAATCTTTCTAATGAACTATAGCGAACTAAAACTTGCTGGCAGGTCTAAGGATATCATACTTAGCCAAATTAGGGTCCCGTCCCTATCTCGATTCTGATTGGGTAGCGCCGTGGCCCTGTCCAATCGACTAAGCGACCAATTCAACCTGGCTGTCAGTCTGCGGAACAAGAAGATAAGGCACGTCCACTCCTTCGGGCAACTTCTTTGATCTGCACAAGCGCTCGCATATTTGCGCTTCTGACGGCCTTGGTCGGGTTTCCCACCCTAGCCACGGCAAACTTACGTAAGGGATAGTGATAGCCTGCGGTCATGTTTAACATTAAACAATGGCTTGTCCGAATTATTTTGATTATACATGTTTCTATGCTATTTTGGGTCGGGCAAAACGCCACAAGGGTCCATAATTTGTTTTGGTAGAAACAGGCCTATATGTTTTCCTTAGAATATTGTCGGTATATATTTATTTTGGTGGAATAAGGATTATGTATTTTCGGTAGAATCAGACTTATATGTTTTTGTTAGAATATTGTCTATATATTATTTGGCAGAATCAGGATTACGTCTTTTCGATAGAATCAGGCCTATAAATTTTCGTTAGAATATTGTCAATATATTATTTGGTAGAATCAGGATTACGTCTTTTCGATAGAATCAGGCCTATATATTTTCGTTAGAACATTGTCAATATATTATTTGGTAGAATCAGGATTACGTCTTTTCGATAGAATCAGGCCTATATATTTTCGTTAGAACATTGTCAATATATTATTTGGTAGAATCAGGATTACGTCTTTTCGGTAGAATCAGGCCTATATGTTTTCGTTAGAACATTGTCAATATATTATTTGGTAGAATCAGGATTACGTCTTTTCGGTAGAATCAGGCCTATATGTTTTCGTTAGAATATTGTCTATATATTTTTTGGTAGAACCAGGATTGCGTCTTTTCGGTAGAATTAGGCCAATTTCTTTTCAGCTGAACCATGAAAGTCGTTTTTTATTTTGGACTACACTACGAAGTAAATGGATTTATTTATTTTGACAAATATATTTTTTTTTTATTATAGTCGGAGGTAATTCCATTGAAAAAAGAGAAAAGGGAAAATGTTAGGAGTTAGCTGGATTGAAAAACAACGAAATATTTGGATGAGAGTAGCAAAGTACATAAGAATCGCAGGAAGGAATAAAACCCACAGACACAAATATTGAAATATGTTTTACTAAAATGGTCTTAAAAAGGAAAGTGGGTAATTTGTTTTACAAATAACGTGCCTTTTCATTTGATAAATCAGTTTAAGTTGCAGATTTTGTCTAAACTCTACGGGATTATATATATATATATATATATATATATATATATATATATATATATATATATATATATATATATATATATATATATATATATATATAAAGACAGGTAAACAGGGTCTATGGATGAATAAAATGTAAATTACACACATATATAAAAATTATCAAATCTACACTATACTAGGAAATATGCAATATTCATTAGTATTATTGTTAGTTTATTTCTTAATTTTTTGAATAAATAGCATCAAATTATCGCTTGTAGACTAGTATGTATAGATCCACGCAGTGCGCTACCGGCACAGTATAACACAAACGAATAAGATTGATTGCAGCTGTTTTTGAATAAATATTAATAGGTAAAACAGATTAGATTTTTCTGAACAATTCAGTGTAAAATTCCAATTCCAACAACATGAATTAATTCTCATGCTATGTAATACCCACCAGATCATTGCAGTTTTTAAAAAATTACATTGATTGTACCCTACTGATTTTTAACACCCCACGTGGTATATAGATAGACAGTTAAAAATGCAAATATGTAGTGGAATTGGGTAAAAGGTAAGACTGTTCACTATTTAGACACAACTAAAGGAAAGAGCCAAGGTATGAGCCGTCTCGGAAACTTACATTTGTGTATAATTGTTTTATTTATTTATTTTCCCAGTTAACAATGAGACATTGCATCAGTTGTGACTCATACATTTTTTCTTTTCATTATGTATCAGTCATACTCCTGAAGCGAAGCTTAGAAGACTACACGTAGTCATAAAATCTCAGGTTTCGCAAAGTTCACCTCAACCCGAATCGTATTCATAGGCTGATTGAAGGAACGATAGGCTTCAAATGACCTAATCTATGGCAATAAATTACAGTTTTGACATTTGATCCGGCCACAAAACACGTTTCATTGAGCGATACGACACAAGGGGGTGTTAACGTTACATAATTATAACTAAATAGTAAACGAAAGCTAATTCGTTAAATATTTTCATGAGAAAATAATTTCTTGTCAAAAAAGCAATGCTGGTTCCTGTCATAGATCTAGATCGTACAAAGTGACATGAATACGACATGAATCTGAAAACACCCCTAGTCTATAATGAGACCTTCTATTCTACTAAGAGTTTATTGAAAAATTTAAATTTCTTTTTTTCTCTCTGTTGAAAACATTATATTTATATCTATTCGCGCAGTCTTGTGTCCTGTTAGCCGAAAATGCGTCTCACATTCATAAAATGTGTTGTTTCTCGTTATTATGTGGAAAAGTAATAATTCAATTTGAGTGACTTTGTCAACAGTAATAATGAAGAAAATACTAGAACCGGACTCGATGACCATTTAATGCTGGTTGTGCCCAATCTGGATTTTTTTTTTATTAATTGGGCAAAAAACATATTTGTTGGTTTAAACAGTGGTACAATTTTATATCCTTGTCCAAAACTATCATAACTGATTGTAAGAACATGTATAAAATAAATTAGTAACTGTACATCTAATGCATCGTAGAAATACCTCACATATTAACAGCCGAACTAAATGTATTAATGAGACCGACAACTTCCATACAAAACTGCTATAAATAGTTTCGAGATCTTGTATAAATTTGCTATTAAACACCCTTCAGATTCCAAATGAATCGTATAAAGTAAGTCAAGACATTTTTCGTGGCCATCTAGAGAGACATGCTCGCTGAATGTCGCGTTTTACCGGTTTTTAATAGACTTGCTATAGAAAAACGGCACCTGTCCGTTGTATCATTATAGTCAGTATGGTGTATTAAGTCATTTGTTCGGTTTTTCTGTTGTTTTCTCTCTGTAGTCGATGCGAATATCTGTGACCAATGAGAATTCAAGTTGATCCCCAATTATGACATTATTCGTTGTCTTCGAGCCAGGTTGTGGTAGATATTCCTGACTGACACAAAGAGTCTTACAGCATCGCACTATCGAGCGAAACAAGCAATGGTAACACTTACGAGAGCCTGGCTTAAGGTCGATGTTAACAAGTACTTCAAGACAAGCGCTGTGTCGGCAAAAGGATTCTTAAATGAGCAAATGCCACAGCAGTTTCACTTTAATCAACTCAAGTCCAAACACTCGAGATTCGAACATACACTTTTTTGCTTCAAATTTGTACATTTTTCTAAGTCAGAAACCAGTGTTTCATTCCATGTACTACATGTCCCAAAAACCTAATACTTATAATTATGTTATTATCAAATTACTAAGCACTTACACGTGAGAAAATTCCGAGAACTCCTTATGCTGTGAAATCACGAAGAGTCATTTTTATGCAGCTACTAAATTTTACAAATATCTTATTTACACCAAACGGAACACAAACATATAGTCCTAGAGAAAAAGTGGATGTCAATAATAATAATAATAATAAAGTAATGAACAATCAAGCCTCACAAACTTGGACACTTCATATTATTCTTGTCTCAAATACAACTAAATCACACAGCTAAACTAATCTGCATTTTAACTTCAATAATTGCATATGTCCAACTTTGGCTTTATAGTCTTACCTAATCTTCCATTAAGTGGGATTCTCTTTCAGATTGGAAAACGCAGATAACCAAAGACTTCCAATGTATTTTTTCCGATTTGTACATTGTATACTTTGAAATAATCGAATTTATTCTCGCAAGTAAATCTTATGTATCACCAATATACTAGTTCATAAGCAAATCTTTTCAATATGATATCACCAATTCAGTTGCAGTGAAATAGAAATTCCTTAAAACGTCTATTTTGTACTTTCAAGGTAACTAACAAGGGGAGAAGAATTCTGACTGACATTATCCCCAGCCAACCGAATGCTACTTACTCATAACTGTGTGTTTAGTACAAAAAGGAACATACATTTTGCAAAGGATCTCCTGGAGTTTCCATACGTCCTTCTCTTCTTCAAAGTTATACACCATCTAGCACACGTCCTGATTAGTGAAGGTCTACCGGCCGGACCTCATGCTCACCAACAGAAAACAGGCACACCACACTTTACTGTTTCATACAAGGAGCCCTTGATTCAGTAGGGAATGTATCTAACTGACACCTAGGGTAAACCCCTGATTTACTTTCTGTTCATGTGCCAGTGTGTCGCTGTTGGGAGAGTTCGACCACAATATGTATGTTGATGTCTTGTGTTGGCCGGTCCATGGACTGCACCCGAATAACGACTTTACTGTCACCGCTACTTCATCTGCCGAGACAGCAGGTTTGTATTCCTCTTTCTTCTAAATAAAAGAAAGAAAGAAAGAAATGATTGAGCAGAAACTCCGTCTCAATTTTTTTTTATGCTAATGAAATGTCATTGAATATGTTCTAGATTAATTTACCGATAAGGAATGTATTGTCAGTTTCGTGCAAAAAACTACATTCTCCAAAAGAAAAAGAAACATGATACTGAATATTAAATTATGCATTTGGACCCTCAAAACGAAGACAACCACTTTCTCTGAGTCATTGTCACCCACTGCATCACAGAAATCAGCGCTACGGCCAAACTCACACTGCCACACCCAAAGATATTGTCACTCATCCAAGTCTAGATATCCAAATCGAGACATCCACATATTGACAGTTCTACAGATTCAGATGCTGCCATAAAATGATCAGCTTCCTGAATAAACCTTTGTGTTGTGATGTTACTGTCTACATCAAGTCTACGAGTTCCCTGGTTATGATTCAGACCACAGACAGAGTTCTTAAGTTTATTGGTTGCTGATTGTAAGCATTTGACTCGTACTGCCTGGAGTGAACCGAACTGAGAGTTTTGAACTAATGTCATACATGAATAAACCACTCCTGCAGAACTGAAACTCAAACACATTTTAGTTCAGATATAATGCATACACCTTAAGAATACACAAGTCTTTGAAATCCCCATCTAAAACAATTTAGTCCAATCGAGTTTTAGATTTTAGTTAAACTGTAATGTTTCGTACTTTTTATTAAAAAAGTTAAATATACTAAATTCAGATCAATCAAGAATACGTTTTCAATTCAGATACAAGTGAAATGGAACTGTCAACATAAGAAACATTATTCCCATTTTCACACTATTTCAAGGATTTTTCGACAATTGTCTAAATATGTCTGAAGCTGTTTGCTAAAGCTGCAGATAGATGCATGTGTATCTGTATTACTTCCTTAAACGTCGCACTGTTTCCGGTACAATGTCGTTTTGCAATCGGTTTAATTTAAATTTGAAAGATATGAAAATGTAAGCAAATCATCCTGAACCCCGCGACGGAAATAGCGAAACGTTTATCATGTGCGGCACATAGCAATTAGAGATATGCGCGATTGCATGGTTACTTTTTGCTATCTGGCAAATTTAAGAGATAATTCATGGAAAACTTCTATTGTATCTGGCAAATTTAAGATATAATTCATGTGTTACGTATATTTGATATGTCATTTATATTTATTTTTATTTTTGTTTGTTTGTTAGATTTAAATTTGGCATTTTAAGTTTTAAGATTCGTTCATTGAAGGGGTTGACTTCATTTCTGACCTGGCTTCAGAATTGTAAACAAGCTTTTAAAATGATTGGTTGGTTCCAAGGACAAAATGGAGCTTTTATATAAACATCTTTCTATTTTAGTTGGTTCATAAGATGTGTACGTGATTCTTTGAACGTAAATTTGTTCTGATAGTTTCTAGAAGATCACGTGACCCCTTGTTTATGTAAAAAACAGAGATATAAACCATGTTTTGGGAGCGAGATATTCAGTAAAAGAAATTGGGCTTTTAGAATATTAAGTTGTGTCTTTTTGAGTTATTTTTAATTACCTTGTACTGGAAAGTGTGCCAATTCGTTTGGATCAAGAAGAATTACTGTGTTATTTATCTGGAAAAGAATTGTGCTCATAGAAAATTTTATTAACAAGAACTGACTTCATCAAGTGACATAGTCTTCCAGCTTGGATACTTCGCTGGACTTAGAACTTAGAACTATTTGGACATTTTATTACCAGGACTTGTGTCATTTCTCTAGTGGATAATATTTTGAATTATGTTAGATTAATTTTGAAATTGATTCTTAAAACCGTAAGTTTATTTTTCTTTTCTGAAAAATATTTGTACTCAATAAATTGTTTATTAAGTTTTTACAAGCTTGTTATTTTCACTCTTTCTATGTTACTGTTTATTCGAGCCTAAGCACGCAACACATGGAAAACTTCCATTTTATCTGGCAAATTTAATAGATAATTCATGGAAAACTTCTATTGTATCTGGCAAATGTAAGAGATAATTCATGGGAAACTTATATTGTATCTGGCAAAATTAAGAGGATAATTCATTGAAAACTTCTATTTGGCAAATTTAAGAGATAATTCATGGAAAACTTATATTGTATTTGGCAAATTTATGAGATAATTCATGGAAAACTTCTATTGTATCTGGCAAATTTAAGAGGATAATTCATGGAAAACTTCTATTTGGCAAATTTAAGAGATAATTCATGGAAAACGTATATTGTATTGAAATCTTCTATTGTATCTGGCAAATGTATGAGATAATTCATGGAAAACTTCAATTGTATCTGGCAAATGTAAGAGATAATTCATGGGAAACTTCTATTGTTTCTTGGTAATTGACAAAATGTTGCACGACATTCCAGTTAAAGAACTTCCATTTCGCTCTCTTAGAATGTTCGATAATAATAATAATAATAATAATAATAATAATAATAATAATAATAATAATAATAATAGGACAGAATTTTAGTAAAAGTAATAAGATTGACATTTTGACTAAATTGTATTAAAGTAATTTTTCACTAATTTATATTTAAGCAAATTTCTAAAATATATTAAGATTAATTTCATTTATTTCTAAATCACAACTATATATTTAATAAAATAAAAGTGAATGATGTTACAAGCAAAAGGTATTGTACATTACGCGCTGTCTTGCTAACTCAGCAAGAAATATAATTTTAGCAAGCTATAAGATTTCAAGATCATACATTGGCAGATTTCCAATGTAGTGACTAAGATACTAGAGCTAACGTTCTGTCGAAAGACGTAAAGACAATATGGACGTTCTTAGTGGAAATGAGAGCATCTTTCTAAGTATACAACGGTATACCGAGGGATGGCCATATTTGGTCATGCCGTTGCGCCTAGATTACATATATAAAATGCAGCACAAAACCGCCCAGGCCAGTTCCTTCATCCTGAAGCTAGAAAAGATTTGTCTCATTACAGGTAAGAACTGTCTATGTTCGTAAACTTCTTTAAGGAATAGGCACTTTTAATGTTTGAGATTTTAAATGGTAAAGTTCGTATGTTTGCGACATTGTTCACTGAATTCTTTTATTTATAATATATTGTAATGGAATGTTTAATTGTTTTAAAGAATTCATATTTAATTATAGTTTTATTGTAAAAGACAAAATCGCTACCAACTTCATGTTTAGATTTAATGTTGAAATAAAGTATTAGTTAAGTAACAAAGAATAGTATCTAGCAACATATTCCAAATCAATATTCTATTTTAAAATGAGTAAAATACATTTCTCTAAATTGATTGTTGCATTAATTGCAGCTATTACAGTTTATACTCTTTGGCTATCAGGAAACTGATCGAGATTTAACTATTTGTATAATATTCTAAAATGCAGAAGTTATACAAATGAATGAAGTTGTCCAACTTCAAAAGAAAGTATAATTTTATATGTATTTCATGTATTTTGAATGTAAAGTTTATAGATGTATTTCTAGAATGTAGTAATATATGCGTGTTGATTATTTAAATAAAATTCCTTCGTCCTGAAGCTATTAAAGATTTGTCTCTCTCATTACCAATTAAATTCAGTACTTTTTTCCCCAGACGTGTTTCATCATCTTTGTGATACATTCTCTAAAGAACTCATTCTTCTTTTCTCTCTCTCATTCCGGCTTCCAAAATTAATAGGTTTATGAGTTTATGAGAACAATCCAACAAAACATATCATAAAAATAATAATAATAACATACGAAAAAATAACAGAACGAGAAATAAATTGTAACGAAATGTTTTTAAAAAAAAGGATTTTATTTTGTATATTTACTTTTATATACGTTTAAGCAAGTAAAAGAAACCAAACAGTGAGAGCATAATCATCAAATATCATGACAAAGATGAAGAGCTGAAGCCATATAATGCAATCCGGCAAGGAAATAAAATGTGGCAGCTAGCTGTCAGGTGTGTAATATCTGTATTCTTTCCTGCGAGTCATAATATTTACGTTGTCCAATAATTTTGAATAGGGGGTTGTTATAGTCGTTATCACTACGTACATTAAATACATATCCTGTCCCCTAATACTACTTACACTATTTGTAAGCTACACGACTCAACCCCTACTAGCTTTAAATTCACATGAGCCCTGATTGTAACGATATCTCTGATGTTTTATTTTTTTTAGTTAAGAAAGTTAGAGGGTTGCGATCACTGAATAAAATAATCGGAGAATGAAAAAGCAAAATTTCTGATAATATCCAGCCGTACCGAAATATCGCATCAGTTGCTTTTTACTGATAGGTATAGGGAATTCACTTTCAGCTTTAGCATTAATTTCAACAGGCTTTAACTTCACTATGTGTCCTATAAGCGTAACATAAGTTCGACTAAATTCACTTTTACTTTTTTTTTAAATTCAAGTTTAATTGTTGTAACCGAATTTTTATTGGGTGCAATGCAGAAGGAATCTTCTGGTTGCATAACTTGAATTTCGTACTTGTCTTTGTTTTGACACATTCTAGGATTAATGATCCTGATGCCTTTCACATCGTCCCCTGTTCTTGTCTTTGTCTTTCATCAAGTTCAAGATACCCCTCGCCATTCACATCGTTTTTGTATACCCACCAACCCAACCTAATTTAATATTGCAATGTTCAGTCACTCCTTTCAAACCTGGAGACACAGAGCTGTTAATCATTTATCCATATGTCTTTGGCTAACTCAACTGGATTAATATATTTTTCCTTTAGATTTTAAATCGTTTTTACTTTGTCCGAAGAGATTCTCTTAATAATGCAAAAATTCTGTCAGTTCCTCTTAAAAATTCACCTTCATATTTCTTTATTTTAGGTGATAATCAATGGCGCTGATGATAGTCTTTATGCTGTTGGGCTAAACCTCAGATCTGTCTTTTTTCTTTGCACTGAGCACAAAACAGGACAGTTGTTGGTTCAATTTAGATAGGGGAATTTCGTGCAAGTTTTATGAATTCAGATTTTGACTGCAAGAATTCAGTCACACACCTTACATCAAAGACATTCTTTTTAAGAGTATTGCATTCCGCTTGCTTTTTTATAAAAAAAAAAACAAATTTCATTATATTGTCAGGTTCATTGTGTCTTCACTGACTTTCTCACAAATGGACACGGAATGATATTCAAAAATTTCTCAGCCATGCCTCAATCTTACTGTTAAATTAGTTCATTCGTAGAGAAAAAATCGAGTTATCACCTTTCTCCATTCCGACGTTGTTGTTTTCTTTTCTCGAAAAGTTGCGCGGAATTTTCGCAGATTTATTGTAAAACGTAGTGGCCGGAAACAGCAATGTTAACAGAAATGACAGCAAACATCACAAGGTGGAGAGCTATAATAATAATTTCCTGCACTCGGTATCTTTGGTGTTATTAACTTTTAGTTTCTGATAACTATAGTCCTCAGGTTTTGTCTTCTTTTATTAAAATGTAATATTCCAACAAAATCAATACCGAAATATCAGATAGTGTAGTAGCACTGAAAACATAATTATTAAGTGTATTCATACGCCACAGGTAAATCACACCTTCATATACCTGTATATCGAGATCTCAAACTGCTATATACCAACACTTCAAAAGCCACGTTATGTGCATGTGTAGCTGCAGGATAACATGCATTTCTTGCTGCATGTAGTTTCCTGTCTCTTCTATCAGTCACATATATAGTGGAATGCATGCATATTTCCATAATAGTTTTTCTTTTAATTCATTTTGACAATAACCCCATTGTGCAATTGCATGTAAACTCGAGATAGTAATCAATTATGTTTTCGAAAGCAAATATATTATATCACCCTTTCAGTTAAAATAAATTATTAGTGCACGATTTGCGATATAACCAAACTCATCAAATTATTTTCCATATATACATAATAGATCATTTAAAATGTGTGAAGCAATGAGTACAGCTACATGTGGGGCCCCGAGTGGTCAAAAGCGCTCTCCGCTACGCATTAATGCCATCTCACCTCTCTCGGAGTGGATTGGTATGGCACGCCAAATCGTTCAAAATGGATGAGCTGGAACAATAGTAGGGTGAGCTTGAAGCGATCGTAGGGTGAGCTGGAGCAATCGTAGGGTGAGCTTGGAGAGATCGTACGGTGAAGTAGAGCAATTGTAGGGTGAACTGGAACAATCGTAGGGTGAGCTTGGAGCGGAGCGATCGTAGGGTGAGCTGGAGCAATCGTAGGGTGAGCATGGAGCGATCGTGGGGTGAACTTGAGCAATCGTAGGGTGAGCTTGGAGCGATCGTAGGGTGAACTGGAGCAATCGTAGGATGAACTGGAGCAATCGTAGGGTGAGCTTGGAGTATTCGTAGGGTGAACTGGAGCAATCGTAGGGTGAGCTTGGAGCAATTGTAGGGTGAGCTTGGAGCGATCGTAGGGTGAACTGGAGCAATCGTAGGGTGAGCTTGGAGCAATTGTAGGGTGAGCTTGGAGCGATCGTAGGGTGAACTGGAGCAATCGTAGGGTGAGCTTGGAGCAATTGTAGGGTGAGCTTGGAGCGATCGTAGGGTGAACTGGAGCAATCGTAGGGTGAGCTTGGAGCAATTGTAGGGTGAGCTTGGAGCGATCGTAGGGTGAACTGGAGCAATTGTAGGGTGAGCTTGGAGCGATCGTAGGGTGGGCTTATATGTAGATAATTAAACTAAATAAGAACATACTGACACTTGGATTGACATAAACGTTTAAAATAAATAAGGTTAGAAGGTTCAAATGGTCCTAATTTTGCAATAAGCCTAGCATTCAAACAGTGAAATAAAACTTGGGAAAAATATTCTTGTTAATGTAAACCTCGATGTTTTTTGGGTGCCTATTAGTTTTAATTCTTCTTCCATTCCTCACGATGTGAAATCAAAGAATTGAGAATACTGATGGTTGATGAGTTTAAGTGAGACTAAGATTTATCATTCTGATGGAGGACACGAAGTTTTAAATACAGTCTGATGGTAGAGTCTAAATTTCACACCTTTTGATGGCATAGACCAAGTTACATAAATTCTTAAGGAATAACACAGCATATTAACCTCAGCAAAGTTTGAAAGCAGGTCATTGCCAATTTGCGTTTCATGTTTTCATGCTATAAAATTTAGTTTTAGTAAAAACAGAGCTACTTAATTATCTTGACAGGGCACATCCCAATGTTTTTAGTATTCCCCCAACCCCTACCTCCTGATGTTCCCCAAATCTATAACACTATCACATGCAATCTGTGTACGAAGTTCTTGTGAATCTTCAACTGGCAGTTCAGAAGAAAATATATTTACAGGTAGATGGATGGTACATAAATATCTCCTGTTCAAGTGTAGGGATAACACATATAGGTTTGGACTGTTATGTATTTAATTTTAGGAGTGGGGTACATGACCAATTACACAAAATATCAGTAGGTGCCAAATAAGTAATTAACTACCCTTCTTTCTGCTGTCTTGTAAAGCACATGCTAGGTATAGGTGCCACTATTGTGATGATATTACCCTTCTTGTTCACTAGATTTAAAATATTCCACGGAATATATGCTTATATCATCAAGATGTTTGACATTTTTAATGATGAACAGAATCCACACAATTAATGAGGTGATCAGTCGTCAGTTTCACTGATATCAAGATGTTTAATTTGTATGGCAAACAAGATTTTTGCATATTAATGAGGCGATCTTGCATTTGATCAAGCTTGTTAAACAGGACTATTTCATTAAGATCTTGATTTATTACTTTGATTATGAGTGAAATGTATGCGTATTATTTGATGTTGCCTTGCATCTGACTGACTGAACTTGTTACCAATCTAGCAGTTACATCTCTGATCAGTTTTTAATCTAGGTTATATTTTAATCAAGGTTATTAGATAGTTAAATATTAACAAGATGTTACACAAGTTTGTTCAGGATCAAGAGCCATACATATTAATAAAGTAATCATTTATCCGATTGACTTTAATGACCAAATTCTGGATGGAGTTTAGTTAACTTTCAGCTTATATTATCTTTGTCAGACAAATTTCTATAGTAAGTCAGATCAGCACATATTAATGACATACCTTGCATCTAATTGGATGAGGTTGATGACTTTCTTGATTCAGAGACTATATATGTCTGATCCAGTTCTATAAATCTGCAAATGGGTTCATATAAAAAAGGACAAGGATGACTTCAATTATAAACAGGAGTCTGTGCATATTATGTCATTATCTTTAGAACACATTTTTATGAGGATATGGTAAAGTGGTTAAAATTATGAAATTTCTGAGAGTGTTCACCTAGGTTGTGTTCTTTCATAAACCTACTTTGTGCAGTGGTCTCCTGTAAAGCCAGCAATATCAGTCAACCAACTTGGGCCTCTTGCTTTTAATTTAGTTCAGAAATTGTTTTCTTGTCATCACAGACTTTACAAGTTGTGAATTATCGATTCAGTTTAAAATGTGAAAATTAAGTGGTATGTTGCAGACTAAAACAAGGTACTGTTTTAATAACAAAATTTAAAAATGAGTTTCCTAGACCGCCCATATTGGTAAATAATGATCAAATATTATAGCTATCAAATGAGTGAAAATCCAGTTATGGGTAATTGGTATTAATTTATTCACAAGTACTTAGAGATTGGGCATGGTTATGGACTTGTAAAAAAAAAGTCAAAATATACAAAATTATAATCTGATCAGACACGAGCTTACATTCTATTATGATGAGACCTTTTGAGAAGATGGTGGTAGTTCGCCATAATAAATTTTATCAATGGAAAAGCTATCAGCAAGATAATGTCCCATTGTGTAGAATGTATTTGGACAGTTTCTATTCAGGTAATCATGTTAACTAAGTTATCCAGTTATGCCTTTCATGGTTAACATTACCCATTTTGAATATTTATCATGATGTCATTACCCCACCCCCCAGAAAAGACAAGGAAAAAAAAGATGTATATTGTCATTTCACATTTTTGGTATCATATGTCAGCCATTGTCTGTGCAGACATGAAACATTCAGTTATTACCTAAGTGGAAGCTGACGGTTATGTTACCTGTTTATGACACTGCTTTGCAGTGACATTTTGCTGCTCATTTTGACTTTTTATCAAGAAACTTCCTGTAGGATGTTTATTATTTACATTTTGGTAAGGGTTTCATATAGAGTTAGAGTCTTTTTCATTTGAAATAAAAATATAAATCTTATACAACTTTTGGATATTTTGTCTCATTGGGTACCAGATGGTGTTACGGTAACACACACACACTTTACACCCCTGGAGTTGTTAGTTTGATTGATGTTTTGACACGTTACTGAATTGTGGTAACCAACCAAAACCTGATGGGTTCCTTGCAGTTCTACATCTTCCTCCAAATTCAATATCATGTCATGTATTTTCTAAATTATTTGAGGAAGACACTCAAGTTCAAATCAAACTCAAAAAAAATTAGAACATGGAACTTTAAGGATTTGCTATACTTTGATGTCTTCAATAGCAGGCTAAATTTATTTCGCTTAGAATTTGCACTTTCAATACAGTTTTCAATTTCAGGTTTTGAGGTTAAGCTTGAGTTTCTTTTTTCTTTAACAAAGCTTCTAGGATACTGGTGTCATCATATCAAAATCTGTAATCGACATTAAATAAATAAAGTTTAAATTGGTAATCTTAATGCCCAAATGTATTTAATTAATATGTACTCAAATCAACTGTCTGTGTCATCAAAATGGATGAGTTATTTGATATTCAAATTTCCATTATCAATAATATCTTGGGCACTAACAAATATGCAACTATAAAAAAAATAAATTTACATTCATTGTAGGGGTACAGTACGGCCAAGGTGATTAGATCTTTAGTAGATACTAATGGGAAACTATAGACTTAAAGGACATTCAAGTTAGTTTGTGACTTTTCTCAAACCATCCGAGGTGCTTATTCTGGATTGACAAGAAGGGCTGAGGGCACTCTGACGAGTAAATGCTGAGACCTGCAAGTAGGTGTCCCACTTGGATATTGTTTCACTTGTAGTAATACTTTAAATAATAGTATAACATTAATTTCTCTTCTAGTGTTTAATATGTTAATACAGATTATATAAGGACGTATTCAGTCAAGAAAATTTAATAAATATATTAAAAAGATTTTATAGAACAGGATGTTGATGATTAAAGGTCTGTAAATAGCAATGTCTCTCGAGTTGTGTTATTTCTTAAGAATGTATTAACTTGGTCTCTGCCATCAAAATGTATGAAATTTAGACTCTACCATCAGACTATTTAAAACTTAGTGTCCTCCATCAGAATGATACAAATTAGTCTCACTTAAACTCATCAACCATCAGTATTCTCAATTCTTTGATTTCACATCGTGAGGAATGCAAGAATATTTTTTCTCAAATTTTATTTCACTGTTTGATTGGTAGGCTTATTGCAAAATTAGGACCATTTGAACCTCCTAACCTTATTTATTTTAAACGTTTATGTCAATCCAAGTGTCAGTATGTTTTTATTTTGTTTAATTATATATATATATATATATATATATATATATATATATATATATATATATATATATATATATATATATATATATATATATATATATAAGCTCACTCTACGATTGCTCCAGTTCACCCTACGATCGCTAAAAGCTCACCCTACGATCTCTCCAAGCTCAACCTACGATTGCTCCAGTTCATCTTACCACTGCTCCAGCTCAAACTACTATCGCTCCAAGCTCACCCTACGATTGCTCCAGTTCACCTTACCATTGCTCCAGCTCATCCTACAATCGCTCCAAGCTCACCCTACGATTGCTCCATTTCACCCTACGATCGCCCCAAGCTCACCTTTCGATTGATCCAGCTCATCCATTTGGAACGATTTGGCGTGCCATAAATTCAAGTCTCAGATTTGGCTAGTGTGGGTATGTTAGAAAGCTTGCAAGTAGCTTCGCGTGGGTCGGTGGTTTATTCCGGGGTTTTTCCCGGATTCTTCCTCCACCAATAATACTGGCCGCCATGTATAGCTTCTTGTGCTGAAAAATTGCGTTAAACCCTATAACAACAAAACAACAACAACAGCTACATGGCAAAAATCAACGCCACCTGATTCAATGAGCGCAATTCAGATATAATGCCTACAGTATTCTATTGCAGTACTAGTATTTAAAAACGATAAAGGCAGGCCAATTTGTTGAACCGACGATAAAAACACTATAAAATTCGTGACCTTGATCCCATTGTAAAACTATTGGGTGAGTATATTTCAGAATATTGCTTCCTAGTGATTTCTTCTAAGTTTGAAAAACTGTAATTGCAACCTTAAGGAACTAATGATACCCTCGCTGCCAGAAACGTGACTGTCATGGCTCTCTCTTTTTACTTCCGTGGGCTCAACATATATCGTTTTCTTTAAAAGCGAAATGCAATAGGTCTGGTTAATCTTGATAGAAAGTTACATCATTATCATTGTTTTTTTCACTTGCTCGCCCATAGTGTAATAAAGTACATCAAAGAAAAGGAAATATCCCATAATTGGTAAAAACAAATTCAAACGAAGTTTTTTGTTGAAAGATTATCCATTTGCGACCCCTAATATCGCAAAATAATCCATACTTTTTTTTAACTAACTGTGATTGTGACCTTGACATCTAACAAATAGGTAGCTGTCTTCATTTTTTCATTGTGTATCAATTAGGTTTCATTTTCTTACTAGTTGTTTTCAATGGTGAAAGAGGCCTCGAGTGATCAAGTGGTCTAAAGCGCTCTCCGTGACGGATCACTGCAATCTCACCTCTGTCTGCGTGGGTTTCAGTCTCAGATTTGGCCAATGTGGGTATGTGAGAAAGCTTGCCAGTAGCTTCTCGTGGGTCGGTGGTTCTTTATGGTGGTTTTCCCTGGGTTATTCCTCCACTATAAATACTGGCCACCACTATCGTGTGCTGAAAAATGGTGTTAAACCCTACAGACAGACAGAGAATCTTAGTAAAAATTGCTCATATGAAAATAGCACAATCTACGTAATATGTATCGCGTCCGAACCTTTGTACCGTCAAACAAATGGCTTGTAATTATGAATGACTAGACACCTTTATCATTATCGTGACCCAGCTGATCTAATTATAGATTGTATCATATTCTAGTCGCTAATCTGTGACGCCGGCTCGTTCCATAATTACACAGGTAGACCTTAAAATGCTAGGTATTCTAGACAAAAAAATAGCTCTATCTTTCATTCAGCACCCTACTAAACCTTCATCTCCCTATCCTATGTTTGTCTGTATGACCACTCTAATTGCTTAGCCAGACATAAACACAAATTGACCTTATTACTATATTGTCACAGAAACGATAAATCAGCGGAATTGGGAGGGGTGGGCTGTTACTAGAGTTAAACTTCAAACATACATCTTAAACATTGCGAGAATGTAACTTTAATGTCACTGAAACCTTTACATTTAGACAAGCAGTATGCATTTTAAGTATTTTGAATCATAATGAAATTTAAAAATGTTGCACATATTTGTTACATATATAAATTAATCCTTATTCCAGAACTTTCAGAACTAAAAGTTACTGGACTCGTCAGGAGTCGATGAAATTATATCACAAAAGTTACTGGATCAGACAGATTCGATGGGATTATATCACAAATGTTACTGGACCAATC
This sequence comes from Unio delphinus, assembly GCA_029339505.1. NCBI lineage: Eukaryota > Metazoa > Mollusca > Bivalvia > Unionida > Unionidae > Unio > Unio delphinus. Next base: position 4,881,353 of record JAQISU010000088.1, read on the forward strand.
AGAATCGATGGGATTATATCACAAATGTTACTGGACCAATCAGAATCGATGTGATTATATGAGAATGGTTTTTCTAAAAAGAAAATACTAAATCCGCTAGACTAAAACAATTAGCAAAGCGAACACAACAATAATCTGATATCTCCATGTAAAAATGGCAGTCCTATGCATTGAAATATTTTATGACAAAAGTAAATTAAAAAAAAAATACTTTATATGTTTGATGAAAAGACATTTTGTTTTAAAATTACAATCCACTTTAATAGGTTTTTCAACTAGAAAAGAATTAGGCAGGAAAGCTAAACAATGATTAAACAAAATTGTCATGGATTCTTAGAGATACAATTCGTAAACTTTAAATGCGTACAGATTGCCAGCTGACAAAACTCAAATAATCTGACTGAATTCATAAATGATGGTAAACTATATTTTGAAGAATTTTTTTTGTATTCAAAAACTCGACAGTATGATTCTGTGAAAGTTCAGTTACACTCACCAATTAGACTTATAAAGAGACCCAGTAAGTGGTCCAGTCTATACGTCATTTTACATACGAATTTACACAAATGACTACCGCTCCGGTGGCCTAGTGGTTAGAGCGTCCGCCCCGGAAGCGGGAGGTCGTCGGTTCGATCCCCGGCCGAGTCATACCAAAGACTTACAAAAATGGTACTAACAGCTGCCTCGCTTGACGCTCAGCATTAAGAGGTTAGTATTAGGACTGGTCGGCCTGGTGTCAGGATAATGTGACTGGGTGAGACATCATGCTACATGTCTGCAGCATGATGTCTCAGTGCTAGACATCACTATAAACTGCCTCACTGCAGACATCGTAGCGATATGACTGAAAAATTGTTAAAGCTACGTTAAAAATCCTAATCAAAAAAACACAAATGACTGAAACTGAAAGTGCAACACGAATGCATGATAGAACAGAAAACCGAACTATGCACATAGGTAAGTACGAAATGCTGAGAGGAAACTGTAGATTTGACTGAATGGATTATAAGAACACGTATTTTGCTTTAGAAAGTCAACTTACAGTTCTTTGTCAAACAATTGCAAGTACTTAAAAATTTGTATTTTGCTTTTTGCCGTTTCGTTTTTTGCTTGGTACAACACAATTAACATTCAGTTTTAATGACACTTTATCACGCTGTAAACATGAAAAAAGAAAAGAAAAGAAAAGAATTTGCACAAGAGTATAAATTTTACAACCATAAATGAAACTTTACAAAAAATGCAAATACGTCTATTGTACGGGTTATATCATTCTGTAGTTTCCTTGTTTCAAAAGTTTTCATGAAATACAATCGCAAACTGGAACGAACTCTTCAATATCGGAATATGACAGCATAAGCAAACAATATAGAGCGTACATCTCGCGCGAGTCACCATGTGATCAGAGAAAGGGCGATAATTTTTCATTCATAATAACATCAGCTGCCAAGAAGTAAGAGACCGCTCCGGTGGACTATGTGCTTAAAGCGTCCGCCTCTGATGCGGTGGTAGCTGGTTCGAACCCAGGCTGAGTCATACCACAGATTTATAAAAGTGGCACTAACATCTGCCTCACTAGACGCTCAGCATTAAGAAATTAGTGTTAGGGCTGGTCGGCTTAGTGTTAGAATAATGTGTCTGGGTGTTACATGATGTTACATGTCTGCAGTATGATGTCCCAGTGCTAGACATCAATATCAACTGCCATACTGCAGACATCGTAACGATATGACTAAAAAATGGTTAATGCTCCAATTCGCGTGCGCAAAGAAGTATGAATTACGTTGCAGATCTCTTAATCAGCAATGAAAGTTTCTCTTTTTTGGCTTAAACGGTATAAAGTTTCGGATATGGTAGGTCAAGTTACTATGTTTTGTAATTCTCCAAATTTCGGAATAACGGAATGAAATAAATATTAATCAAATGTTAATGATGTATAGATTAGATACATGTTTTTTTTATTATATGCTCATTTTTTGATCCATTAACCTTACATTGTCAGAATCGTTCAGTATTGTACGATATTGTACTCGCGCGTAACTTCATATTGAACTCAAGTGTGTTCAATAGAGTATTAGGAACTACTTTGTAAGCAAATCATGTACACTCTCGTAGTAGACGCTTTACGTTGATTAAATTTGTTTCTGAATGAATTAAACGAGATGTTTCGTGGACTGCAACATACCAGCTGCGGTCGCACATCCCGCGTTTACTTTTTTGATACAATGTTTCGGATTTAGTCTAACTATAGACGCCAGACAGGGTCATTACAAATAACAGGTAAGTGACATGGCATAAACTGTCTTCTTATCTGGTAATAAGAATGGTAAAAAATTTACATCTTGAATTTCTACAAAATGTACTTTCTTAGTTCTGCAAATCCGAATTACATGAGCCAAGTCATGGGTTCTCAAACTTGAGTACACATTTCGAAATTGTATTGTAATTTGGACTAAATTCCAAGTGCAATTACATCGTCCTTATTGTACTCAATATGAAATAAACATTAAATTCCATAGTGTCGTTTTGATAATTGCAATTGCAAGACTTCATATCTTCCCCACATTCTTATTTCAAACATTCAGTGACAGAACCGAAACACACTTGCAGATGTCAACACGCATATCCCTCACTGCTTGCGTCAGATGTATTTCATGTATAATTGTTTGTTGTTGTTTTGCCCGTCACCAATGCCAGGGTATAGGCCGCACACAAAAGATCGCCAGAGGCTTCTGTTCTGTGCTATCCCCTCAAGCTGACTCCAGGTGTAACCCATCTTAGTGATGTCTGCCTCAAGGTCGCGTCGCCAGGTGTTTCTTGGTCGTCCTCTTCTCCTCTTGCCTTGAGGGTTCCACCTCAATGCCTGTCTGGTAATGTTGGTTCGCGACTTACGTAGGCTGTGTCCTATCCAACCCCACCTTCTCTTCTTTATCTCATTCTCTACCGGAAGCTGGGAGGTTCTCTGCCCCAAGTTGTTGTTGCTGATGGTGTCTGGCCAGCGGATCTGGAGAATTCTTCTTAGGCAGCTGTTGATGAAGTTCTGAACTCTCTTTACTGTGGACATGGTGGTTCTCCATGTCTCTGCTCCATACAGTAGGACTGACTTCACGTTGGAGTTGAACAGTCTGATTTTGGTAGTCAAGGAATTTTTTTTTTGAGCTCCAGATGTTCTTGAGCTGAATGAAAGCTGCTCTTGCCTTTCCAATCCTTGCCTTGACATCTGTGTCTGTGCCACTCTGCTGGTTGAAAATGCTGCCTATATGCGTGAAGGACTCCACCTCTTCCAGGGGACTTTCCTGCAGTGTGACTGGGTTGTTACTGGTACAGTTGATCTTGAGGATTTTGGTCTTGTCTTTGTGGGTGTTGAGGCCCACCTGTGCAGATGTGGCTGCCAGTATGTCGGTCTTGCCCTGCATTTGCTACTGACTGTGGGACAAGAGCGCTAGGTCATCAGCAAAGTCCAGGTCCTCAAGTTGACTCCACAATGTCCACTGGATACCATTTCTCCGCCCATTGGTGGTCGTCGTCATAATCCAATCGATGACGAGAAGGACGACAAATGGTAACAGCAAGCAGCCTTGCCTGACGCCAGTCCGCAGTCTGTGTGCTGTCCTGCATGAATAACTCTGCAGGACATTCTGCTGTAAGTGTTCTTGATCAGGTTCACCAGCTTGGCTGGAATGCCATAATGGCGAAGAAGTTTCCAGAGTATCTCTCAGTCCACGCTGTCTAATGCCTTCTCATAATCGACAAAGTTGATGTAGAGCGAAGGATTCCACTCCAACGACTGCTCGACTACGATCGATGCGAAGAGTAGCTAGCTATTTGGTCCGTACACGATCTGTTTTGCCGGAAGCCCACTTGCTCATCTCGTAACTGGGGGTCGACGGCCTCCTTCATCCTCTCCAAGAGGACCCGGTTGAAAACTTGTCCTGGTACTGACAAGAGTGTGATTCCTCTATAGTTGGAACAGTTGCTGAGGTCGCCTTTCTTTGGGATCTTGATGAGGTGTCCCTCCTTCCAGTCAGTTGATATTTTTTCTTCCTCCTATATCTTCACAAAAAGAGGGTATATAGCATTTCCACTGAAGCCTCTTTGTCTGCTCTGAGGGCTTCTACTGGTATGTCATCAGGCCCAGCAGCATTACCGTTCTTCAGCTGGGTGATGGCTTTCCTGATCTCGTCTCTGGTGGGATTGTCACAACTTATGGGGAGATCTGCGTTGGCTGGCTGGATTTCTGGAAGATTTGGTGGTGCTGGCCTGTTCAACAGTTCTTCAAAATGTTCTGCCCATCTATTCGTTTAGTGTTCTGTACTTGGTATCGTCTTTCCCTGCTTGTCCTGTACGGGTCTCTCTGTTTTACTGTATTTGCACGGAAAGCTTCTTGGTGATGTCGTACAGCTTCTTCATGTTTCCACTTCCAGCCGCTTTTTCTGCCTCTGCTGCCAGTCCTTCAGTGTAGTTTCTCTTGTCTATCTTGATGGTTCTTTTCACTTCTCTGTTGGCGTCAGTGTACTCTTTTTGTGACTGTACTTTTTTAGTTCTTGTCTTACTGTTATTTACTGCTGCTTTTTTCTGTATACGCTCCTGGATTTTGCACAATGTTTTGTGCAAAATGCACCATTCTTTCTGCTGGTGTTTCATGGGGCCTAGTACTTCTTGGCATATTAATTTTACTGCCTACCTCGTCTTCAAGCAGCTCTTCTAACACTTGGTACTTGTTGTTAAGAGTAAGTCTGTATTCTTCTTTAGTATTTGCATCTCTCAACCGTCCGATGTTATACCTTGTTTTATTCTCTTTTGGGCCCATCCAGTTCTTCTTCAGCTTAAGTTTCAGCTTTGCAACAACTAAGTGGTGGTCAGATGCCACATCTGCTCCCTTCTTCGCCCTCACATCTTGCTGGGATCTTCTGAACTTCTTGGCTGAGCAGATGTGGTCAATCTGATTTTCTGTTACATGGTCTGGTGATATCCATGTGCTCTTGTGGATTCTCTTGAGGGGAAAAATGGTACCTCCGATGACCAGGTCGTTCTGTGCACAGAGGTCTGCAAATCTCTCTCCATTTTCGTTCATCTCCTTAGGCTATGGATCCCCATAACTTGTTCAACTCCTGCATGTGCTGTAGTCTGTTGTAAAACTGGTCCTTATCTTTTTCTTCGCTGTCATTTGTTGGAGCATAGCACTGTATGACGTTCATTTTTATTTTCTTCTTCTTGGTCCTAAATGTTGCAGTGAGTATTTTGCACCCATGTGGTTCCCATCCCATTAGTGCATTATATGCTTGCTTCGACAGCATGAGCCCTACACCTTGTGTATGAGGCGCATTTTCTTTCTAATGTCCTGAATACAGTAGCATTCTCCTGTCATCAATCTTCTTTGTCCAGATTAAATCCATCTCATCTCGCTGATTCCCAGTAGGAATATGTTGTAGTTTCTCATCTCTGCTGCTACCTGTGCTGTTTTTCCTGCCTCATACATTGTCCTCACATTCCATGTTGCGATGTTCATACTCCTGTTTGATAGAAGGGTGGTCTGCTTTATGGCTTTCGCAGGCTCGCGGCTTTCACCATATAGCGTCATAAATCTTGCAGGAGAAGACCCTTCCTCCCACAGGCTTTCAGTTTCTGTTTTTTTTTTGTCGACGTTTTTGTAGCAAGTTGGGTTTTACAGGGTCGGGTTGCTAGCCCCACGCCCAGCCCTCCTCCTTTTCCATCCGGGCTTGGGACCGGCGATGGCAGAGTTTCATGTATAATTGGCATATATAAATGCAGTCCATAATCACAAATTGTCGTAGAATCGACAAAGATACCAATATATATTCATTCTAGACAGGGCCTGCGCTTCCGCTAGGCGAACTAGGCAATCGCCTAGGGCGCTGGGCTAAGGATTTATTTTCATGATGGGCGGGTGGGGGAGGGCGTGAGTGGAAGGGGGCGCCAAATATCTGATCTCGCCACGGGCGCCAAAATGCCTTGCACCGGCGCTGATTCTACATAAAATGGAAAAGCTGTTACAGTGTGCATTCATTCACAATATGAATCCAAATTTAAATTTTAAGTAGACCAAAACGCCATTTTCGTTCAAAAATTATATCTAGCGCGCGACTAAGTTCAAATTTATCTTGGCGGAGTTATGTGCGCAGTAATAATGTTGTTTGTTTTTTTGTAATGATGATTCGGCACTTGTGTATTTAGTCTGAATACGGCATATATTCAATTGTTTTATTTCTTGTAGTGTATTTTGTTTATATTATTAAGCCTTGGGTAGAATAAGAACATGAGATCGTGCAGTATTTCCATCTGAGAAACTCTCTCTCTCTCTCTCTCTCTCTCTCTCTCTCTCTCTCTCTCTCTCTCTTAGAAAGTATCACATCTTTCTATTAAGTAAAGTTAAGACACAAACGAAAGTGATGACGTAAAAGATGACAACAGACTTTGGTGACAACATTAATTGCCCTATAATATTAGCCGGTGCTTTTGTCGGCTTTGCCGATACCTGACTGACGCAATGTATCAAAAACCAAAGTGTCAAAACCAGTCTGAAAAAGATTAGGAGTCCAGTAAACTCTAACGTAATCCCAACCATATTAAACAAAAATTTAACTTTAGGTCTGCCATCCACTTTACCTCCTCCCCTTCCGAACCCATCTCCCAATCTTGTTTAACCAATGATTATGATGCGCGTCCTCAGTGTCTTTCCTTGATAAATTTTGATTGATCCGAGAACGTGTGTCTGTCTTCTTTAAAAATCCATATGACGTTTAAATATGTCTATATGACGACAATATTTATGGTAAAACTAATGATTAAACTCGCTTTCATCCCGAAAACATTCAAAACATAAGTATCTTTCGCTGGTAAAGTGGAATGTTTATACAATCAACAAGATATGTCAATATGGGCGTATACGTTTGTCATTGAAATACCCCTAACTGCACACAATCTCCTTTCAGATTGTTTTCTGTGAGCAATAAACACGATATAATTAAACACGTTTCATCCAAAGACGATGTGAATTTACGAAGGTGCGAGTGGAACGTTAACAATTTGTTAAAATGATGTATGTACCGATCCAGAATGATTTCGTTTACGACATAGGTCAGGCAAAGCGTACTGTGTTATTCTATAATTGTCTTCTGCCGATGTGACTGTTCTCCTGTCGTATTTGGTAGGATAGTGTCCCAGCCTAAATATATAAATGAAATACAATAAATTATATAATAGCTCTAGCAAGATACCCCACAAAACTATACAAGAGAGAGGAGAGAGAGAGAGAGAGAGAGAGAGAGAGAGAGAGAGAGAGAGAGAGAGAGAGAGAGAGAGAAAAGGTAATAGTAAATTCAGTACATCACAGTATTGACGTCATATAATGTCGGCTCGTGACAAGAGTGTCCGCTAGTAGTATAAATCACGTAGTCAAGTTGGTATCTTATCGGAACTCCAAAACGTATGGTGTGATGAACTAAACCCAAACAGGCAAACACTCTAAGAGAACGAAGTAATAACAGATTTAGAATTTCACATAAATTGTGGCACGGTTGTACCTCGAACATTAAGAGGCTTTAGACTTGGATATGAAACTTCTTATTACATTAACCCCAACTGACAAGAGAAAAATTTGCATCACAAGTAATTTAGTATTCATTTATTACAATTCATTAAATGTATTTATTTACTCAGAAAATAAACTCTCAAACACAGGTCTTAAAACTTTAATTTAATCATGACACTTACGTGCACAATAGTGTGCATGAAAATGCAACAGCAATCTAAGCATTAATTTAACTGATAAAAAGTAAGAAACCTCGTTCAAAAGAAAGCTTTTAAAATTCATTCCGACGCATAACAAATTATCTGTCAAATAGACCCAAACGTCCAACGGATCGAATAATCACTAATTTGATATACTTGATTGGTGAATTCATTTTCTTTATTCTGAAATAGATCATTGCAAACCAGAAAGAAAATTGCATATTGGCAATAATATTACTTGTTTCGTTTGTTTGACATTTTTGAGGGGAAAAAAGATTTAGTAGAGTGCAGAGTTTTGGAACAAATTCTCACAAATATCTTTATTTTTTTTTACGACTTGGTCAGATTTTAGAAGAGATATTAAAAACATTCCTTTGATCCTATTTATGGTAAGTAAACTTGCTAATTATGATTACTGTTTATGAATTATATCAATTGGGGTTTTTTTTTAAATTATCTTGCAATGTCGAAACAAACCGACATTCAGTCATGATAAATTAAAATGACTATTTATTTATTTCCTCATCCAAAACAAAAATCATTGCAACAGCGCAAATTAAGTTTGAATAAAAAAAAGTTTGTGCTTGTAGACTGTTCGATACAAATTCATTTCAAAGAGCCACCATGCATGGCCTGCATAATCGTTCCGGATCATTGCCATCTCACTTTTGTCTGCGTGGGTTCTAGTCCCAGGCTCGGCTACCGTAGGTACGTCAGAAATCTGGCCAGTAGCTTTTCATGTTGCGATGGTTCTTTCCGAGGTTTTCCAGTGTTCTTCCTCCACAGTTATATTGGCCGCCATATATACCCTCTCTTGTGCTGAAAAATGGCGATAAAACCCTATTACAAAAACAAAAAAAAATCACCTTTCCGACTCAACAACTGAAGATTGCCCTCATAAAATGGACAGCTTGCTGACAAAACTTATGCCGTGACGTTACTCTCTGATTCGAGTCTGTAAGTACCCTGGCCATGGTGCAATCCCGGCTAGAGTGCTTCAGCTTTTCGGTTTCTCATTGCAAGCCTTTCCTCGTTCATCGTGTGGTGAACCGGATTCCGCATTTTTAAATATTTTAAGGCGTAAAAATAAACTAATATCGACAGCGTTGAACGCAGAAACGAAACATGAGCACACTAACTTTAGGTAAAATGCATAAACATTAATTAAGTACATACAATTCGGTTACAACTATCCAATTAATTTGCTTTACTCATCAGTTCCGCGTTGCACATTGTATACAGTGCAGATGCATTAAGCAGGGCATACTACTTCATGCATACGTTTAAGTTATTATCCCTTTTTTATTTTCCCAATGTGTTAAATCCCAAAAGGACCTTTACAACCATTCTTTAATAGAACTACTCATGCGAAGATAGATGGCATAATAGCATATATATATATATATATATATATATATATATATATATATATATATAGTTTTGTATGTTTAGACTGTGGGCAGTAGCAGATGCTCTAAGATGCTCTATCTGTTCGGGAAAGGTACGAACCCGCCCATACACAAGTTTCCTGCTGCCTTGCAGGTTGGCTTTGGTTAACCAAAGGCTAAGGGAGTAAACCCTTAAAAAAAAATCAGGAGTGGAGACCCTAAGGCAGTTGGACAATGTACTACATCCCCTTTAGGCAACTCCTTGGTCTAAAGAGGGATGGGCTCCGCCAGACGACTTTTGCAAATATTGAAAAAAGCAAAAGAAGATTGGATTGGGCATCAGTGCACAGAAATATAGAGCAGTCTGATAAAGAATAACAGCAAAAAGGCATTCCAAATTGTGAAAGACCTCACAGAAAGAAGCAGCCAAGAGTTAGAACCATTCAAGATGAAAATGGAAAATGCCTCACAGAAGCAAGTGACATTGCAGAAAGATGGACTGAGTATTGAAAAGAACTCTACAACCATCCGTCCTCAGGAGACCCAGAGGTGCTTGAAGTTCCAAACTCCACAAATAATAATGATTTCCCCATTCTCGAAAAAGAGGTGGAGTCAGCAATAAGAGCACTGAAGAATTGAAAGGCAGCTGGAGTAGACAACGTCCCAGCTGAAATTATCAAGAATGGTGGGGAATCAGTGATAGAACTACTAACAAACATCTGCAACAAGATCTGGCAGACAGGCCGTTGGCCAACACAATGGACCCAGTCACTAATTATAACACTCCCCAAAAAAGGCAATCTCCAGCTGTGCTAAAATTACAGAACTATCAGTTTGATCAGCCATGCTAGTAAGGTGATGCTGAAGATCATCTTGAATAGACTGAACCCACAAGCAGAAGAAATAATCGTTGAAGAACAGGCAGGGTTGCGTAGTGGAAGAAGCACAACAGAACAAATTTTCAATCTTAGGGTTCTGTGTGAAAAGTACTCACAACATCAACAAGACATCTATCATGTGTTCATAGATTTCAAAAAGGCTTTTGATAGAGTGTGGCATGAGGCATTGTGGGCCACAATGAAGAAGTACAACATGGGTCAAACGTTGACCAACACCATCAAGCAGCTGTACGCCAAGGCTACCAGTGCAGTAATTGCTCAAGGTTCTGTGGGAGACTGGTTCAAGACTACAGTTGGAGTATGGCAAGGCTGTCTCCTGTCACCCACGCTTTTCAACATCTACTTAGAGCGCGTCATGAGCGAAGCCCTTGAAAACCGATGTGGGACAGTCAGCATTGAAGGGCGTAACATCACCAACCTCCGCTTTGCAGACGACATTGATGGGCTGGCAGGCAGTAAAGATGAGCTTGCCACCTTAGTGAAGAACCTGGATAAAATATCTTCCAGATTTGACATGGAGATCAGTGCCAAGAAGAAAAAGCTGATGACAAACAGTGACAAACAAATCGCAACCAAGATTAAAGTCAGGGGACAGGAACTGGAAACAGTGGGCCAATTCAAATATCTTGGTTCCATAATCACGAAAGAGGGATCAAGAGCAGAAATTTTGTCACGAGCAGCACAAACAACGGCAGCTATGTCAAAGCTAAGACCCATCTGGAGAGACAAGAACATCTGTCTGAAAACTAAAATCAAACTATTGAGAGTACTAGTCATCTCAGTCTTTCTGTATTCATGTGAGACCTGGACCCTGACAAAAAGAGAAAGCTGAAATGGTATAGCCATGTCACTAGAGCCAACAGTCTATCCACAACAGTACTGCAGGGTAGTGTCCAAGGTGGTAGAAGGAGAGGTAGACAGAGAAACAAGTGGAGTGACAACATCACAGAATGGACCAGGAAAAGTTTTGCAGAGACACAGGCATTGGCACATGATCGAGTCAAGTGGAGGGAACTGGTCTGATGTTCAGCAGTACAGTGCCTCAACGACCAAACTAGATCAAGAGACTGATTATGATGATGATGTTTAGACTCATTGAGAACTTAGCTGACAATGAGAGAAACTTAATTGTTGTGGTGTAAGATTCGATTTAAATTATTACCAAATCAAATATGTACTGTAAATACATTGCATCCAATATCGAATGAATATATTTAGTTCTGTTTATAAAATATGTGTTTAGGAAAGAGGAAAACTATGGTTTCTCTCAATGTTTGGTGTAACACGGCGGTGCGGTCAAGTATCGTAATATAGATAGTAACTTCATTATCATTTTAAAATATCATCTGAAGGAAGAAATCAACTTTACTTGTTGCTACTTAGTTAAATAGAGTAGTTATTAATTATATCATTAAGTTCAGAGATATGCAAATTTGTTTCGTGTTTTTATGTCAAGCAAAACTGTTTCATAGAATATGTACTTTGCCAATCAAAGATTTTCTATAAACATTCATAGCATTTTTAAATCTTGGAATAATTATCATTTAAAGTGATAATGTTTAATAATTATTTTTAAATGAACATGACTTTTGTCCTCATGCGTGTTTTAAAATGGTGGGAATTGTCTTCATGTGTGTCCTCCATCAGTAATGCAATATTTCCCATACACCATTAAAGACAGACGTGAAACTCTGATATATCAGGTGTGTAGTCTATAGATATACAAAGTAGTTTTCAAATTTATATTATGATTTAAATGGTGATATACATATCTGGTTATAGTTATCTTTTTTTTAAAAAAAATATAAATATTTTAAGTCTATACAATTGGGATCTGAAAGTTAGTTTTTGTCATATCAAAGCCAGTGCTATTTTTGGACCTATGGGTTACACACTCTGCCAGGAATGATTCCATTTTATACGCTTCTTATGGCTCACAAGATCAAAACTGTTTCGACACCACCCAATAACCACATTATCGTTCTGAAGGACGTATATCCAGCACAGACTATGTATGGGTTGTGTCCCAGTGATTCGGAACTTTACCATGGCTCATAACTTGGAAACTGTTAGATCCAGATTCTATAACCATACGTATAATTTTGTACAAAGTATACACTTGTACATACAACATATATCTTGGGCTATGCCCCCGGCTGAGATACTTACTATTGGCTGATAACATGACACGTTCCTGGATATGAAATGAGATTGAAATAAAATTTGCACCTGAATCAATCCATACCCCTAACCATTTAGATTAGAAGCGATGTGTTATGTTGTGCCATATTTACTTAATTCTAGTTAGTTTCCTGTATCTTACTTGGGATTACGCTGAATTAGATGATTTCGCAAACACTCATACAGTGGGAAAACTGTATAATGACAGTGACCCCATGCTTCTTCAAAACAAAATGTGGAATCAGTGAGCATGGACACCTATGAAATATTGTACAAATCTTCTAATTTTATTCTGTCTTGTGTGTTTACTTAAACTACATTATTGGCTGGATCAGTTTTTGTAAATTTTGTCAGAACTAGATTGTGTTTTACTTTATTGAAGGTCAAGGTCACATATTACGTTAAGAATTATTTTAGTATCCTGTTTGTAACTATCAATCTGATAAAAGTTTGAACACTAGTAAATTTTTGTCAAGTTTGCCATTCAACAGTTCTCATTTGAAGGTTAAAGATGGACATTACTGTATTTGTTTTGTAACTGTTAGCTGCGAACGTTTTAAAGCCAATGACATAAAATTGGGTATAGCAGTATATATTGACTTAATGTTGCTGTTTGGAACTTTCATTAGCCTATCAGTAAGGCCAGGTGTGGGATCGTAGATTAATACAATTTTTGTTTGTCCGAACGTCCGCCTAGAATTTGTTGTTGTTTAAGATCGTGGAATTAAATGTTTCGCTATGTAAAATCATAGCTTGAGGGTGTACCAATTGCAACTATCGCGTGTATCAATAGCGAGGTCCTATCAGCAAGATGAAGCTCACATGTGAAACGTATTCAGTTTTTAATTACGACTGTAACTCGAAAGTATTATCAAGGCTACTTACTTGTGATGTCATGGCTGTTAATTTAAGTCATTAAAAGTACTAATAGTATTATTATGAACTATTGAACAGTTTTACATCTTGGCTTAAAATGACTTTCATAGTCTTCGCCCATACTGTAAGGTCACATATTAATATTGTAACACCCCGTGTGTTATTTTGAAAAGACCAAGAGTTCAGGAATAAAAATAATTTTTATTAATAATAAAGGTGAGATATAACATGCTTTTCAATATCGCAAATCGACTTTATATAAACACAGTGTCCGTCACAACACTATCAACTTGTGAGAATATATAGCAGACTTGGTTATCTAAATGTCAAAAGATCGTTATAATATACAATGGTTAAGTTAAATTAATGGTATTCTTTAATTCATATGTATATTAATAGCCAAATAGTAGCGTGATCTCAATAAAAAAAATAATGATTTTAGTACTAGTGTACTTGAGCAGTGTGGTGGGAGATAGCAGCGGCTTTATAGAATATTACACTATATAATTATAAGGCATTTACGTTCGATAGCAATCATGTAATAAATCTACTTAATATTTCTTATAACACTTTGATTCAGGTTTTGGATTTTAAAGTACCAAAGTTAATATCGGTTATGAAAATTTACGTAAATGATAATTTAGAATACAAGGCCAAAATTCTTTTCTACTTAGATGTTCATACTTTGCCGCTCTGACAGCTATCTGCCTGTGCACTGTCTGCACGCGTATTTATAGACTCCTATTCACGTCACATGACCTTAGTTAGCCAATCAAGATTTGTCCTTCTCAGGGCAAGCCATGGCGGTAACCAAGTCAACTGTTCAAACTGTAAGAAAAATCACTGTGAACGTGCGAATTTAGACGGAGTTAAGTTGTCCTCAAAATGTCCGTGGTGTGCGTTTTTACTGTTAATCTTATAATTATATTCATACCTATGATTCCGTATAACTGAAAGAAACGGACAAGTAAATTTCAATGCGAATCGAGTCAAAGTAGTGTGTACTGATGATCCAATGAGTCGTGATACGGTTAGAAATAGTCCCTATCAACTGCATACTACAAGTATTTTGCACACTAAGTAACACAACAATTTCTACATAACCAAGAACTTTCAATAATTAACAGTAACATTAGTTCTAACTTATTGTCCAACAATAGTCTGACAAGAAAACTGTGATTCTTCGGCTGGGCACATTGATTCCGTCAATATCCTGCATCTTTGCTGTTCCAGTAATAAAACTCCACCGGATAGCTGAATTCATAAGTTTATGGGCTAACATCATTTTTCTCGCTTTGATATTCCCAAAACATGGAAGGTAAGATAATTCATTTCCTAAACTATTCATGTCAAATTCCAGCACGACACACCTATGGTTCAACATAGAATGACTATGGCACAATAACTGCGAACATGCGAACTTCTTTCTACTTAATGTTGATGTCCCAGTTTGTAGAACTGTTGACGTCTTTAGATGACTTCCTTGACGAATTCGTTAATATTCATGATAACAGCATGACACTTCGGACCAGGGCAAGGTTTTACACTCACATTTAGTATAAGACGCAGGATACATATTTATGAAAGATGCATACGGTGATCTAAACGATGGTGGGTGGGTGGCGTACATTTAGGAACGGAAGAAGTAATTCACACACGATAAACGTTTTCAGTGACAGATAAAAATGACATGATCAAATAAGCCAAAGTCTCATAGTTCATCATCATCTAACATCTCAACGTTGAACATCAAATAATCTTGACACATTAATATTAACTGGACAATGTGTATGCAAAACTCCATTCACAGTACCAATATGGTATTACAATATGCATACACTTCATGCTAAATATTAAACTAAACCCGTATTTAGAAAGATGGAATTTAATATTGTTAGGCATATTTCCAGAACGTTCTATGAATAGTCTTAAAGAATAAAATTTTAATTAAATTACAGTGGTGTTACAATTAAGAGCCAGCGCTGAAGGCGTCGTGTAGTCTTGAATGTCCTAATGTACCAGTGTCCTTAAGATGGATGTTCTAACAGTCTCCCAATGACTTACATTAATATAATCCAAGATGTCATTGTCTGAATTCACTATAATTCCATGCTAATGTTTCTGTCGAAAATAGTCTTAAAGAGCACTTTGTGTTTCCATTGAAATAATAATCCTAATAAATACATTCTCCTCAAATGAAATACGTAGCACGACAATAATATTGGTTTATGCTTCAGATGTTATTGCCGTAATGATTAATTTCTCAAAAAAAACAAAAGTAAGCATGCCTAAACGTACATACAACTTCACTTATTAAACTTTCAATATGGTTAAACTTGGGATTAGTATATATTTACCTTAAAGACGAAGAGATAGAGGGATCATTCTTTTATTATTTTATGAGAGAGAGAGAGAGAGAGAGAGAGAGAGAGAGAGAGAGAGAGAGAGAGAGAGAGAGAGATGCTAACGTAAATTTGCAAACTTTAACACTTTGATATGATAACCACGTTACCATTACACAAGAAATTTATTGATTTATCTACTACTTTAAAACTGCGTACTTAAACTGCTATACTTCGAGGAGATTACATTACAATGTAGTAAAACTCTTTCATCCCATTGGCAACATATAGTCTTTCATTATCACATAAATTAGTGTAAAAGCATAAATATCTATTACCGCCGTTTGCCCTTTAAATTACCATTGGTTTGTCACGTGACCAAGTTAGTCTTCGACGAGCTCCTATTTTCAGGTGAGGAAAGTTTAAGTCTTTAAACGATATCTGCAGCATTTTTAGATCGAACGCAGGTGTATATTACAACGTTTCTCGACATAGCTAGCTATGAAGAATAAACGAAAGCACAGTCAAAAGTTTGTAAATTTATTCAGTAGTGCATTATTCAAAATATTTGGCAAATTAGTAAGATCAATATCATATTTCATTGTAGAATATAAAAACCACATTGAACGTATAAGATACCTTTGTTTTCTCTTTAACTTATTATTAACGGCATTGTTAAACAACACAAAATAGTTCCGCTTCATGGGAACACGCCTATAAAGTTTGTGGGAAACGCACACAACAAAATACCGATTGCACTCCAGAAATAAATAACTAAGCATTGAAAACGTTCAACCGTTGTGTAACCACATTGGGAGTTGCCACCGCCTCACCCACTATAATTTAAAAATAGCATGTTAATTTGATGGGATACGGTTTAATGAATGTTAAATATACAGTGAGTGTTAACATTGTAGTCTTACTTGAACGATTTTGTTCGTCTGATTGTCTGAAGGCTAAACCAAACGTGAACTGCACCATCCATGAATAACAGACACGTGTGTCATACGACAATGAACACACAACGGAAAATCGTTAATAACTTTGAACTACTGGTGGAATTCTAATCAAGGGTACCACAACTTAGTAAATTTCATGTAATAAAATAAACTTTAAGCAATCGAAAAGAGTCCAAAATGGCATTTTAACAAATGGTGGCTTTGATCTTTGATCCGTAACACCTTACCAACCCCCAATCAGTATGGGTCTGACCTACAACTATCAGTAATTAAGTAGACGAGAACATCGCCAATGTCGGTATGAATGTAGACTACGAATACTGTACATTATTTTATAAATTGAGTAGCACAGTCTGACGACTTTTTGTATAAATTGAGTAGCAGTCTGACGACTTTGTGTATCCTATGAACCACAGATTTACACATCTATCTGATGTGGCACTCTGGTCAACGGTGTCTGTGGAAATCGTTTAAAAAAGAAACTCTAACCTGGGGAAAATGGGTCCAACGCAAAGATAAGCACATATCTTTCACAGTGCTCTACCCTTCATCTACGAGTAAAAGGGTCTGAGAAAATTGCCTAAAAACCAACAATAACCTAGAAAAATGAAGTAAATAAAAAGGTCAACACAGATAGATGATCCTTGAAATACTTTTCACAGTGACCTTGTTTTCCCTGATGGCTGTTGTACTCCTCGTGATGCAGTTACATACAATGTTACGTGACTGAGTCGGCAACAGTGTCTGAGAAATGAGTTCAACACAAAGGTCAACCCAAATCAATTAAGATTGATTTATAGGTCCCGTTGACCTCCTTTTCACTGAAAGGTGTATACTGCCCATGCTACATATAAATGCCAACTTATGTGACTCTACCAGTGTGAAAATGATCCAAACACAAAATAATAACCTGGCTTTTGGCGCTGGTCGAACGAACATTCATCGGTAAGCCGCAAAATAGCTGTTGAAAAGAAAACAAATTCATTTTATGACTTAATATATAGTTTGTATCAGAAAGGTTGACATGTTTTTAGTTACGTTTTATGGGTAATTTATTAATTTATATGACAATTGTTCGGTATGCGACAAAAGTATCATTATCATTGTATTTCGATCTCAATTGCTTGATTCGTGTGTCGTAATGATCCTGATATTTGATGTCGACAACGCGACATAATCTAGCAATCTAGATCGCACTTCTGTGATAATATATACGCCATTAGTATGAGCCATTTAACCGTAAAATATAAAGGTCTTGTTTAAACTTTCTTTTCGGATCTCGATACGTAAAACTCCGACACCTAGCGTTGCCTTCATAACAATTGTCGTATAATTAACACAGTTGACCTGAAATCTAAACAATAAGAAAAAATACATTGCTGTCACTTTTAGGCTTTATAATAACTACCTATCCGCAGTCTTTGTCTCGCAGATATAGATTTCAAGCCGGTTATTTCCATCCCAAATTTTAAATTGCATTTTCTGTTGACGCTCTGGTAATTAAAGGTACATGTACGTGCTTAAAGTCTCGTCTTCTTTCATTTTATGAAAACATAATATTGTAATAAATTTGAAGTATGTGCATTTGATAGTGCCCAGTTTTTAAGCAATTCTTAGATTCATTTGTATGATTATTGGGATTCGGCGCCATGGAAATATTCCTAGCCCGAAATAATTAACCTATTAGTAGGAGCAAACGCCACGAAGCCGAGTGTTAGTGAGTTTGAACCATGCCATGGTTTGCTAGTAGTGAATTTAGGTCCAAGCCGAATGACTGTCCCTGATCTGAGCCTGATGTAACATAGTCCATATTAAAATCTATTGGTGTATAATAGTGTTGTGGTTGAGATGGCAGTATTTATGGTAGGAAACCAGTAAATTACACAATGGAATCAATACGTTGGGACTTGGTAGATACCGTTTATGTGTCCATAGTGGAAAATATTCGTAATTAAATAAGCGTGATACGCCGGTAAAAGTGTGTATTGACTGGCCTAAATAGTTCCCATTGAGAAAGGAAATACTAGTGTATTTTCTATGGCATAACCGGCTGGCGGTACGGATATTTGATGATAATGAATAAAAACCATGCAAAGGTGCGGTTAATGGACTTTTGGGCAAGTTGTTTCATCTGTGGTCTCGAACTGATTAGAGTAAAATTTGGTATATAAAGAGAGACACGTCTGACTTTCCAATTTACAACTCAAATGTTGTGTGGAAGTCTTTGGAAATTTGGGGAAAATATATGACTTCCAGCGGGATTCGCGCTAAGGGTTTGACACCGCTCGGTCAAGTGAATACCCCTCTGCGCGTAACAATATATTTTGATGATTGGTAAATAACTGCTCGTCTAAGAAGTTATTCAAATGTTAGATATGGAGGTCTTGTTTACACGTGCTTTTAAGATCTCGTTACCTAAAATCCCATCTCAGGTCGTCTTCATAAAAATGATCGTGTAATATGCAACAATTAACCACAACACTATTAGGCTTTATAACAACTCCGCAGTACTCGATGCATATTTCAAATTGGTTAATTCATCGCAAATTTTATAATGCCTTTTCTGTTGACAGGATGGTAGTGAAAGACACATTTTCAAAGTTTCTTTTTATCCGTTTACTTTACCATGAATTTCCTCTCACCACTCACAACCAAAGCTGTGTTAATAACATTAACTTTAACATGTGACTTGTAAACTTCTTTCCGGCGACATAGGTGAAATTTAAATATATACTTTCTGAATTACCGTATAGGTTAAAAATGACTATCCCCTTTTTCACTATACACACACAAGCGGAATATAAAAAGCTTATTCCGGTCTTGGAATCTATGACGTCATTAGTTAGTCATCGTGCCAGCCTGCATCCGGGACATATCAGCCTTATATTGTACATCCCCCAACTCTTGGCAACATTTTAGGTTGCGACAGAAACGAGTTCGTTTTTATTTCTTACTTGAATCTCGATTAAAGATTTAAAGCTGTAGACTTTGGGATACAGTATGTGAATGGTTAGAATTTAGGTCACAATAAAACAATTAACAACATATTTTAAATTATTGTTTTCGCAATGGCAACTTGGTGTACAGTTTGTCTGATTTTTGTCTGTGTACTGGGAAAATCCATTTCCCAGACTGCTCCACAGTGCAAAATGTTCGGAATTTTTGAAATCATCCCAAAAGATGACTGTACTGGATGGTATTCATGTGTCTGGGGCGAACCCGTGGAGATGCCAAACTGTCAACAAGGGTCCGTTTTCAGCAGATCTGCACATGTCTGTGTTCCCATCAACAGTATAGACGACGACTGCTCCTCACAAGAGCGAGTTATAACCACCAGACAAAGTGAGTATTACTTTTCGCAAGAAAAAAAATTTGTAGGTAGATATAAAAATGTTTAGTATGTTCAGAAATTAAATAACACAAATAGCTGATTAGAGGTTGGTACAGATTTTCATTTCTCTCCGTTAAAAGCATCTCTGACAGTACAATATGCTTGTTAAAAGAGAAAATTCTATTTAATATTTGTCGCTAATTTGGACAACGTGAGCTACACAGTAAAACATCTTTCATTTGGAATTCGAGTGTACTTATTTGATGTCTATTTATTTCAAGAAACATTTCACATACCGAAAACAAACATGTTAATCATTATTCTATCGAATGTGTCAATCTTGATGTATAAACTGATAACTCTTATCCAGAGCATTACAAATCCACTTACATACGCCCAGGACAAGCTCAGAATCGGCTCGGGCGAGTTCTGGTTTGCTATCTACTTTCTTAAGGGCGAGTCCAAACAAGAAGTGACGAAGAGGGCGGGGGAGGAAGGGCGTTTTCGCTTGGACATGCTTTATGTTCTGTAATTTATACTCCGCTCTTTGATTACAATACTTATATTGACACCTTTATTTAACCTTTTATGTACTGAATTCTTCTGTTTCGTAAAAGCCTCAAGTTTCTTTGATCTATCGATCCTTTTTTCCGGATCGATGGACCTGGCTTCGGCCATGCGACCTTCCGCATCCGACGCGGGCGAACTAACCATTTAAGCCACAGGAGCAATTTCAAAGTCTGTAATTTCCATCGTTACGATCACAAGTCATATAGATCATGTCGGCGTATAAGTGTTTACAAAAATGATTAAACATTCCATCAAATGGCGATTATTCGGTTTATTTCACTAGGTCATGGATCAATATTCAGTTCAATATAAAATGTCACAATCAACAAAATCAGTTTGGTCATTTTTAGAAGTGTGATCCAGCAAAAACGGGATTGAATGTCGCGTTATAATGTCACAATGAAAACGCATCACAGTGGAAAAAATAAATGCATTATGTACTGGTAATGATAACACCTGACGTCCTCTTTTGTCCATCCTCTATTCATCCGCTATTGTAAAATTCTATTGTAATTCATAGCTTTCACCTGGACGTTTTGTGGTGACCACTAAGGCTCAGATTATACAATGAGCAGGAAAGAATACACCTTGATACAACTATATGAGTATCAAATTTAAAACAGCAATTAATATTTTAATAATCTCAATCAAGGCACGTACGCCAGCATCTTAACGATCACTTGGTCAATATGAAAAACAATGTCGCATTTTCTCACGCAAATATGATATGAATATTTATAGTTTGAAGCAAATTTTGACAAATAGCGGGTGTGTCTGTATTTTTGTATGTATGTGTGTGTGTGTGTGTGTGTGTGTGTGTGTTTCGTCTATAGTACTGTAATCTTTTCCAAATACCGAGTGCTCTTCGCAGAGTACATAATTATGTTATTCACATCGTGTGAGCATTCTACTTAGAAAAGTTGTCCGAACGTTATTTCTTAAATGTCAACATACTTATTCATCTGTACGTATTAAGGACATTTTGGTTACCTTTTCTAATAAGTGGAACAAATGTTGCTTTACGCCGGTCATTTGGAAACTACGAGTCATTATTGATCATTGCATGAAATAAATATTAGTACTATTAGTCGAGTAAATACCATTCCTTACAATGCTGGACGGGGGGGGGGAGGCGATTCAAGAAATGGTTTTTAAAAAAAATCCCAAGCATTTACATTTCGGTGGACCACACAAACGGATACAACGGAAAAAGTGTTCTTACTGATATCACATCATGCATTCAGCTCTGAGCTTATAACACTTGCAAATGTTTCAGCAAATTTAAAGGCTATAAAGTTGCCTGCATTATAGGGACGTCCACGTATTTTATTTCGCTTCATATTTCGTGGTGTTTAGTTTCTTGTTCAAGAAACTATTATCCAAGTCAAGGAAATTTCCATTTCGACCAAAGTAACTTATAATGGTTCTAAAATATAGCTCTCTCTCTCTCTCTCTCTCTCTCTCTCTCTCTCTCTCTCTCTCTCTCTCTCTCTCTCTCTCTCTCTCTCTCTCTCTCTCTCTCTCCCGCTAATTTAAATATTTACAATGGGGAAAAATTGCAACAGTAAGTTACAGTCTAGAACCATTATTATTATTATTATTATTTTTATTATTATTATCATCATCATCATCATCATCATCATCATCATCATCATCATCATCATTATTATTATTATTATTATTATTATTATTATTATTATTATTATTATTATTATTATTATTATTATTATTATTATTGAAGGCCCATCCGCTATTGAAGAGCAATGTAGTCAGGATAGATCGGCGATAATTCCCCATCCTACGGAGTGCCAAGCGTACTATAATTGTAGCGTGCATTACACGTTCATTCCGAGATATTTTGAGCAGCATCTCGTTGAATGTCCCTACCCAAAGCTATTCTCCACGGATACATTGAAATGCGAGGACTTTGATACTGTTAAATGTGGTAATCGGTGGGAAACGAAATCTGGATGTAAGTGTTATCTATCTATCTATCTATCTATCTATCTATCTATCTATCTATCTATCTATCTATCTATCTATCTATCTATCTATCTATCTATCTATCTATCTGAGATTGTTGTTGTTGTTGATATAGGGTTTAACGCCATTTTTCACCACACAAAAAAATGGCGATACGTGGCGGCCAATAATTGGCAGTATTAATGGTGGAGGAAGAACCTGAGTAAAGCTGGTAAGAACCACCGACCCAAGAAAAGCTACCGGCAAGCTTCCTCACATGCCCACATTGGCTGAGCCTGAGACTCGAACCCAAGCAGACACAGGCGAGATGGCAGTGATCCATAACGGTGAACGCTTTAGACCACTCGGCCACTCTGGGCCACTATATCAGACTTTTGTCTTCTTGTTTGGATATGTATTTGTACCTTTACCTATTTATTTTTTTATTTATATATTAATTTATTACTGTTTTATATGGCTGTTATTCTCTACTGTATCTTTACAAATTTCAATATTTTTAGCTTTAGGAAATAAGTTAAAGGTTCATTCCCTGAACTATCCTGTTGAGTGATAATCAAATGACAATGTGTTCATTAAAAGTGCGTTTTGTTGATTCATTGGCATTCTCTCTTTTGTGGAAGTATATGCGTATTAAAAAAAAGCATAATAACCGCTGTTTCTGAAGAGCGTGATACCTTGTGTTTGGATGTTCACGACAGTGGTTTAAAATGTTAACACTTTTTTTCTTATAAATCTTACTATATCTACTATTACTACTACCACCACCACGACACCATGTTCGCGTCAGGGGTTTACAAATTAAATTTTTTACTATTTCTCTCATCAATGTTCATATTCTTAATATAATGCTTCAAAAAGACTGCCTAGTGGAATAATTCGCTACTGATGTCCATATTAAGATCGATTTCTTAAAATGATAAAAAGGTATAAGAACATATATGTATTTATTATTTATCAAATGCAATGTTTCTTGCGCTGTATTTTGCAATAATTTTATAAAAGAAAATTTGAAACGTGTGAAAGTATATTTGTTGAGTAGTGGATGAAAACTATTTTTGTCAAAAACTTTCATTTGTTTTGCTAAAATCCTGAAATCTAAAGGTATGTGTGTGTGTGTGTGTGTGTGTGTGTGTGTGTGTGTGTGTGTGTGTACGTGCGCGCGTGTGTGTGAAACGTGGTGATATTTATAATAATGATCAGAGTAATGGCAATGATATTCATGATTATAATTACTTTATTAATAACAAAGGCGACGATGATGGCAGGTACTAAAATTTACAGATGTTTTGAGTTAGCGTTGATAACATGAACATGAACGATAACGATGATTTTTAGTGATGGCTGAGGAGACATTCGAGGCATTGTGATGATGCAGTATGGATAGAATTGTCAACGACAAAGTCGACGACGATAATAGTGACACTGATAACGGGGAGAAAAGGATGATGATTATAATGATGTATTATTATTATTATTATTATTATTATTATTATTATTATTATTATTATTATTATATTTGAAGGCGGCTACCGTCATTTACGGTGCGCAGTTGCACAGTGTATCCTATGTTTTATACGTTATCCAAGCTGCGAATTTTTACCGGATGGAATCAACCCTCATCCAGATAACAAGTGGACCCCATCCTATATAATCTGCAAAAAGGAGCGCTTCATATCTGAAGAATGGTGTCCGGCTGATGAGGAAGGTCGCACCCAATTGTTCTCCCCGGAAACTAATATGTGCACACGTCTGGATTTCATTTCCCAGGAACATGGTGGCATGATGAATAACTGTACTGGAAAAGTGGACGGCGCAAATGCAGACGACTTCAAAAGATGTAACCGTTACGCGGAATGCCGAAACGGAAAATTAATAAACACTGTCAAGTGTCCCTCAGGGCTAGTGTTTGACACAGCTGAAAGAAAGTGCGTGTTGTGGAAAGACGCATGTGCGCCTTGCGGGGGTAAACAAGGGTGGTAAGTTACTTCACTGTTTGGAGGTTTTTGTTTTTGGTTAATGCATATTAGTAATAAAGCTTATATGTGCGCTCCCACACAACAAAGCAATCCCCATAATTCAAATATCAAAATAAAGAAGTGTAGGTTCTTGAAACCACCCTCGTGATATACCAGTTGTCTGTATCACCACAAGAATTACCAGTGATGAAACGCCAGGTAATGTATTTTCTTTTAAACTGGAACCGTGTGCAAAAGTTTAAAACTGCTGAGAAGTACCAGATTAGATTAGCACAACATGCAGATTATTAAAGTTCGATGTCAGAGAGGAAAGTTGTTTTGCAAGTTTGTTAAAAAATATTGTATTGCCGAATTTTGTAAAAAGAATTCGAAAAGAGTTCTTTGGTTCACTTGTTCTTCTTCATTATACAAATGTGAATTCGTATGCAAGAGGATTACATGCAGTAACATAATCAAAGTGTAAACACAAGTATGAGAGAGATTCTTTGATCTCTTTATTTGTTTTTTTTTCAGCAGTAGATAATCATAGAATTTGTTCATAAAGGAACAAGCAAACACCAGGATTTAATAAATACATTAATGATGAAATTATCGATTACATATAAAGCGAAAAATAGCAACAAGCTATGCTTAAGTGGTCGTTGTTTTTATGAACCGTTTGTGCTTCTTTCTGAATTAAGACATTATTATTTTTGTAAGATTCTGAGGTCGACAATCAACAGTTTAAAATGTATATTACTGTATTTCCATCTACCGCCTAGAATACCTCTCCCACATCGACACGAAATTATAATTGCTTTGCTTCGTTTAAAACTCCTTTTAAAAATTCGTTCTTGACCAGCTAGAACGATATACTAAAGCTCCCCAGTACATAATGATGTCCATAAATAATTTATGTGTTTTATTCTACGTAGGTATTTTGAATTGTGTCATGTTGAAATGTATATACTTGTGTATATTATATATTTTATATATACAACAGTTAACTACTGTTTTGTGTGCATTAATCTATTTTTAATGTGTGAGTGCGTATGCAAGTAGGTCAGTGTGTGAAAGTGAATTTTTTTATATTAAAACATACTCGGTTAATGCGTTGATGACCATGCGGCAGTTATTATAATTATTATTATTATTATTATTATTATTATTATTATTATTATTATTATTATTATTATTATTATTATTATTATTGTTGTTAGTATTATTATTATTACTGTTGTTATTATTATTATTACTGTTGTTGTTGTTATTATTATTATTATTATTATTATTATTATTATTATTATTATTATTACGTTATATTAAGACTCGTCTGAAATGTTTGATATATCTACCCTTTCTAAACATATATTAGAGTACGATATCAATGTGTGAACCGGCATTTTACTTCTCGGGAGTGGTGCAAAGACGATTCCGTAGAAAAGGGAATGATAATGAAGTCGAGTGTTTTCAAGGGTGGTGTTTTTTTCTGCTTGATACAACAGCGTGGGAGACGAACTGTTAAATGTAAACATAGGAATTGTATGGGTCAATGTTACAGTCTCCAGTAATGATGTAATTCAAAAGTAATTTGGTTGAAATCGAATAAGAAGTAAGGAACTTATTATCCGGAAAGTGAAGTAGTTGAGTCCTACAATACATTGTCACTCATCTAAACGCTGATATTTTACGCTACAATTTAATTCAAAAACGCTGATATTTTACGCTGCAATTTAATTCAAAAACGCTGATATTTTACGCTGCAATTTAATTCAAAAACGCTGATAATCAAACTCGGCCAAGGCCTCGTCAATATCGCGCTGCCATCTAACTTTGCAATCCAAGTTGACAGATTCGCTTAATTAAACAAGTATATTTACATTACAGTCGGAAGTAGTTGCAGTGAGATTCGACGAAGGAAAGACGTATTCGAAGTTCACAGGACTGAAAAAGGAAGTGTCCATGTAATAATTTATGGAATATAACATTATTTTATGTATTTTTCTCATCGTTGTCAAGATGCGTTTGCCATTTCGAAGAAACTGACTTCTACAGACGGAAGAAAGACTCATGAAATGGCTGAATATGAGAAATCCGAGGTTTCCTCTAATTGTTGGAATCGTATTTATCCAAATGTCCTGATTTGTTTCATCCCTAATTGTCTTGCATTTTTAATACTATTTCCAATGCATGTTTAGAATGTAGACACGTTTTCCACTTTTAATAAAAATAAAAAATATTGAAATATACATTCTGTAGTGACTGACTATCTTGTTTTACATAATTAGGTTGCACACATACATACATACATACATACATACATACATACATACATACATACATACATACATACATACATACATACATACATACATACATACATACATACATACATACATACATATCAGGGACTATAGCGATCAGTAAGCAATTTTGTATATTTACCAAGGAAATATAACCAGAGCATACACAAAGTTTCAGCTGACCGTGTCAACATCATTTCAACATCAGTTCACGAAATGAACGAATCAAAATATTTCTGCATTGTTATTTCTACAACACAACTTGCCAGCTTGCATTCGATCCGTTGAAAATCATAAACTGTTAACAATCAATAACAATAGGAAATAACTGATAGCAATGAACAGCGAAATGAAATACAAGATTAATCAATCAATCAATCCATCAATCAATCAATCGGGGTTATGCAATTGAGATGCCGTACTGACCAATACGGTCAATCATTGGACATCGATATAGCCCCCATATATAGTCTTTTGATGACCACATAGCAATCGGAGTAACAGATAAATCAAAGAAAGTTTAATTAGGCACCTCAAGTTTACCTTTTACGAAATGTGGTTTGTTGTTGTTGCTGTTTCTGCTACTATTGTTGTTGTTGTTGTTGTTGTTAATTACACAAATATTACGCCTTCAAAGGCTAAACATAGAACACCTGTTTGTACATATCATTCATCTATAACTTACTAAGCAAAATTGCAAAATAGATAATGAAATACTTACACATTTTTATCACGCTCTTTCTTAAAGGAAGCCTTTGGCTGCTATATTTAGATGGACACTAACGTATGTGTGGTTATTATTTAAGCAACAAAAAGGACAAGACCGAATGATATCCATAAAATATGAAGCAAAACCGCTTCCGCAAATGTAACTTTTACCTGGTTGAACACCGACGTCAATAACATTACCTTGGGACAATGACAAATATGTATTTCAAGGAAACGACATTTAAAATCTGCTGCATAACAATCAGACTATACATTGTAACAACACAAATTAGTATTTGTCATAAATTGCCTGTATAGCACAGTCGCCTCAGTTCAGAATCAGGACCATGCATTTATACATATAGTGATTAGAGCATCCGCCCGAGTGGCCAAGTGGTCTGTAGCGCAGACAATGTGTGTGTGTGTGTGTGTGTGTGTGTGTGTGTGTGTGTGTGTGTGTGTGTGTGTGTGAGAGAGAGAGAGAGAGAGAGAGAGAGAGAGAGAGAGAGAGAGCTTTTCAGTAGCTTCACCATTAATAATGGACGCCATGTATAGCCTATCTTGTGCTGAAAAATGGCGTTAAACCCCACAACAACAAAAACAACAACAACAACAACAAAATGGCATACCTGTATGCTCTATATTTTTCTAATTTTCATGTGGCAAATATGACCATCACATAGCAAATAATACATAGCATTTTGTCTTCATAAATATATATCGTCATCTATATCGCATTTATATTTCTGATTGAACTTCCTCCAAGTAAAACTCGGCTTCTGGAAACAGAATATAAATCTGAGCTTTCAATGACTTCGCATTTAGAGTTACATATATATGAATTGATGTTTTCAGACAGGATTAATGCTAACCAGCCAAAACTACTGACCCCTTACTTTCTTGTTTGCTTCATGAAACGCATAAACCATCTAGATAAATGTACAACTTACACCTAGCCAAGGGTAGACCCTGTCTTTCTCATGTTAAATGTGCCATGGCGTCCCAGTATAAAATTCCAACAGCCAGACCATCGGGCAGTACCCAGACGATGGCGACACTGTCTGTGCTATTTCAAGTAGAGAGACGCGAGGTTAATGTGCTCAGCCCTTTGTAGTGGGAGAGTTATTTGAACTTGAGCTTACCAGTAAGAACTGTATTGTCAGTTCCGTAAGCACAAATTGTTTTCTTCCGAAAAAATAATGGCAATCAAACTCAGCTGAGGGTTTGTCATTGTCTAGTTGCCGCCAAAATGTCTTTCTCTAAAATTCATTAATAACTATGGAGTCATTCTGAAAACAGACGAAAGGACGGACAAGTAGAAAGGCTCAAGTTTGTACCAGCGTCAACAAGAGGATATATTTTCGATTATTGCTCAAGTTTCTGTCCTGGATTGTGTTAACTAGAATTAACTACTTCATGAAAAGTCAAAGTTTCATGTAATATTAAGTTTGTTATACTTGTTTTAAGACTTCATTCTTTATAGCCCGGTATTGTGTCGAGTCAAGTGGGAATATATTGGCTTGTCACAGAGAACATGAATGTTCAAGTTCATCATTCCATAAGGGTTCTTTACATACTCAATATATTTCTGAGATAACAAAACAATGCTACCAGATGAGTCATTATTCATATTTATTCAGGTAGCACTCCACCGACTTCTGACAGAGTGACAGGTGTGATTTGAAGTTGTTTGCATTTGCAACATGCACTTAGGACAGAATGCTTGCATACATCTATGCTAATTTCATGTGCTTTGGCTGAAATGTATATATTTGCTGTAGTTGTGAAAATCGTGCGTGATATATGCGCATAGATGGTTGATCCAGTATGCCCATTAAATCAACCTAGAACCAGTCCACATTATTCTAATTGGACCAGTCATTAAAATAGGAAAAACATAGTTTGCTAAAGTGGGCAAATATAAGCTGATGAAAGTGCAATACATGAATTACAAAATATATGAAAAGTACCTCAAAAAAGTTATTTTAAAACAAAATCTGTAATTGAAATCCACGGAGCAAAAAATACCAAGTGGAGCTAACAGTCGTTTGATAGCTGTGCATCTGCGGTTAGGCCAGGCTTTATAATTTATAACATAAATTACATCAATAAATCTTACATCAAAGTAAGGAAATGTAAAAGTTGTTTATTACTACCTAAAATGTACAAGGTCTTGTTTAAAATAGCCAGTATAACTAGTAAGGAAAGCATGGAAAATTATTGTTTTAAAATTAAATTTAAAGCCATGCAAAGTACGAATCTATTGAGCGGACCCAATCACACGTGTTAGGCGTCCAACAGATCGTACACGACAGCTATGGTTCAGAAGTAGACACTTACAATTGTGTTGGTATTTTTCTTTTAAAATTACATTCACAGGTTTAAAAGATTCATTAACTGAAGCATATATGTTCAATTCAGTGTCAATATGTTTTTTTTTTCATTTCAAAGGCAATTTTCATATAGAGCATTACTAATATTTTCTCTTCCCAACGAATAAAAATCCGCATATATATATATATATATATATATATATATATATATATATATATATATATATATATATATATATATATATATATATATATATACCATGAGAGAGAGAGAGAGAGAGAGAGAGAGAGAGAGAGAGAGAGAGAGAGAGAGAGAGAGAGAGAGAGAGAGAGAGAGAGAGAGAGAGAGAGAGATATGTTCCTTTGTGGAGCACAACTCTTCAGCATTCCAAGGTGTCTATATGAAATTTTCGTCCAGTTGTTTCATTTTCTATTCAGTATTCTAGGATTTCAATATTTTTAATGTTTTATATATGTGCTCACCCAGCCATCCATAATGTACGCATTAATTTCCGAGTAAAAACTCCTGAAATGCTTAAATATTTCTAGATAATTCACGCATAATAGACAAGTGGTTTAGATGTGATCTTTGCTCTTTGCTATTCAGAATTCTTCAGTTTCAATATATTTAATGTTGTCTGTCTATCCAACCATTATCTACAGTTTAGTTTTAATGGCGAAATCCCTAAACCGTTTAATCTATCTGTGAAATTTGATACACTTGCTGAATTAGGGACGTAGGTGTGTCCTTTTGCTATTAAACAATTTTCATTTTCAATCCATCTATGATTAATTTTTCGTATCCGAAGCATAACTCCCAAACTGTTCAAGATATATCTTGGAATCTTAGACTATTGTACCATCTCCCGTTCAGAATCACTTTTTCAATATTAGTTCACGTTCTTGTACATTGTCCATCCACCCACCCGTTGTCCAATCTTTTCTTTCTGTTTAAAATATCCCGAAAAAGTTTTGTACTTACATCAAACTTGTGATTTAAATATGCCTTAAATTACTTACAATTCTTCTGTTTCAATAGTTTAAAACATTTTGTCCAATTATGTTTTCATGAATCCATTATCTATACTTCCATATCTGATGTGAAACGTGTGATACCAATTGCTTCTATGTATACGGTGTACATACGAACATCAACTAAAATGAAATCTTGTACTCATTTATATGAAACCGTTTTGATGGAAATGGAAATGTTGATAACTCCGTCTTCAAAGTTTTTGTTGGGATTCCTAATCTGCAATAATGTAAAACGGGGTGGTATATAATACTCTTCATGTCCGTCTGTCCGTCAATCAATATATATTTCGAATTCTGATCATAGCCCTCAAACCATTCAAAATTTTAAATTAAACTTCGCCACGCGCCACTCACTGAACTAGCTGAACGTATCCACCATGCGCTACCCGCTGAACTTACCCACTGAGAAAGAAAGAAAGAAAGAATGTTTCTTTTATAATTAAAACAAAGTAGGACACCATTTCTTTGGTCTGTTAGTGTTTCTTGCGGTATTATAGGACAACGGTAATTAAGACAACCACACATTATATGTGAGAAATGTTCACTGTTTTCATTCATTCGTCAATTTTATAAAAGAGATGGTCTGATATTTATTGTCGACTGACTGCTTAACATTTAGCTGTATATCCTAAATTTAAGAGCTATCCCGTGTTTCGCAGCACACGCTACCAACAATGTTGCAAAGTTTTTACAAATCTAAGGGTGGGGGGAACAGCAGCACCAAAACGTGCCTTGTTCTATCGACAGTCAAAACTGAGAGAAAATAGGCCGGCTGATTTAGGACTTCAGTTTTCTTGGTTCTGATGGTGTGACCAAAGCTTGTGCCGATGCTGGAGAACTTATCAATTGCAAGTCAGCTTCTGAGCCAGTGTTGAGGTCGCAGTCAACGGCAAATAAGAAATCCCTGATAGTACCTGTCATAGCTTTGGTTTTCTCTTGAAACCTACTGGAATTTAATAGTTTTCCATCTGTATGGTACCTGATGCCCACTCCAACCTCTCCGTTTCTGAAAGCATTAGTCAGCATGGCGGAGAACAATAGACTGAACAGTGTAGGTGCCAGAACACATCCCTGCTTGACGCCATTGGTTACTGGGAATGGCTCTCCATTGTCCTGGATGTGTACCTGCATGCCATTGTGAAAATGCTGCACCATGCTTAAATAAAAACAGGTGTCTCTGGTCACACGCATACTTAAATCAAACTAATATCTCTGGTCACACCCACTCTTAAATGAAATTAATGTCTAGTCACACCCATACTTAAACCATAATAATGTTTCTTGTCACACCCATGCTTAAATCATGCCATTGTCGCTGGTAACTACCATGCTTAAATCATAATAAGTCTCTTTTCATTGTCAATATTATATGGTCAAACAATAAAGCAATTATTTCGTATTTTAAAATCGGTTTACAAGCGGTTTAACAGACATGATCAAAGCAATATTCACTTAGGTATAAGACCGAGGCGAGTATTGTTATAGTTAAATCCATCAAATGGCTTCAAAATCGAAAACAAGGATATCACTTTAATAATTAAATGATAATAGTGTTGCATTTAAGAATTTGAGGATGTTAATGATAGCTTCAATCTCTTAATTGAATTTTACCAGCTACGCATCAGTGACGCCTATACAATAGATAATTTTGATAGGAACATCGCGGTTAATATACATAAGATTCTAAAAAGCATAGTTAATATTTTATCTTACTAAGTTAATACTGCTTACATTTTCACACTTGGGACTAAAGAATATCACTTTTTTACCACAACAATATAATGTATATTTGTACCACAATAGTAAATAGTATCAGGTATCTATGCAGGAAAAGACTATATACTTTGTATAATATACAAATATTGCTCTTCAAGTGAAGCTCAAGAAATTAAACTCACACTTAAACCCCTCCTCTATTTTGAAAAGTTCACCTCAACCTGAATCGTATTCATAGGTTGTTTTGGATGACCTAATACGTTGCGATAAATTACAATTTTGACATTTTATTTACCGTAAAGCTGGTCTGACTGAGCGATGCATTACACTAGGCTTTTACTGGAACAGTAATGACAAGATAGTAGATTAGACTTAACTTAGTCGAGAACTAGTGGTAATGAGTCACCTACCTTCAGCAAAAAGTGATTTCCACGCACTTGGATTTCCATTTATTGATCAGGTTCACAAAATGCTTGTCGAAACGACATGAGCATGCAAGAAAGGCATTTCTAAGAGCTCCCTCTTTAAGTCATATTCATTTGAACAGTTTTAATTCATTTTTTGTTTCGAAAATTAAATTTATCTTTAAAAGCGAACTCTTGCTTCTTCTAAACATTATAAACTTTTTTTTAAATATCTGAAACAGTAATGATTCAATTTTAGTGACATCAGCAAGCGTACATTATTTCTTATTAGTAAAGCAGCATATTGTTCAGACCAATATGTTTGACTTAATAATCTTTAATACATTCCGAATAATATTCTCAATACAAGTTATGATTCAAAGTTGATATTTTATTAACCCGTTTTAGAAGCGTGCCACAAACGATATTATCATTTTACATTTCATACTTGTTTTGTTCAGCGTGTACATTATAAGACCCGATTATATAAAAATACAGGAAACACAACGTAGTTGACAACTTGTCACATTGCAACACTGGTCAGTCATTATTCATTCAACGTATGTACATATACGTACACGTGTTTGAACAAGAAGTATAAAAGACGTAAGGAAGAAACAACCGGAACCGGACTCGGTGACAATTCATATTTGATTGTGCCCAATCTAAATATTTTTATTCAATGGTCTAAATACATAAGGGGCGATTAAAATAGTGGTACAGCAATATGGACACTATCCTTGTCCAAAAGTGTCGTAATATAACGAAAATGACAAGTATCTAATTTATTAACCACAAAGTATAATCAAACACATTAAGAAAAGAAAAGACAAGAAAGCAAAATCTCAGTTCTTACTGACTCATACATCCTTCATACCGGACTGCTAAAAATAGTATCCAGATTTCGTAAATGTCATTATACAGCTCTCAAATTCCAAATATATCGCATCCATTCATAAACAATACAAGCAATATATGACTTTAAGCATTATATAAATATGCAACATTATAAAACTTATTTTAATACTTATATGACTTTAAAACTTTGAATAAATGTGTAATATTATATAACTTATTGGTGGTCATCTTATAGAGATAAATAATCCTTTACAAGTTTTTCCGATGAAACATTGCATCATATGTTATTGATTTGATATTTTCTCTCTATCATCTAATCCGCATTTCAACAAGGGGAAATCAAGTTGGTCCCAAGAATGACTGTACAACGATTTTACCTCTGTAATTGAGGTCGCGTTAAAAAAAATGTTACACTGGGAGGATGTGGCTTAATTGTGGACAATGACATGTAAATATTTCATGAAAACAATATGAGACTACACGCGAGAAACAAATTAAACTGAGCATATATATATATATATATATATATATATATATATATATATATATATATATATATATATATATATATACATATATATATATATATATATATATATATATATATATAATTCTGAGAGAGAGAGAGAGAGAGAGAGAGAGAGAGAGAGAGAGAGAGAGAGAGAGAGAGAGAGAGAGAGAGAGAGAAGAGAGAGAGAGAGTTGTTGCATTTTTTATTTATATTAACGTCTTGTGGCAAAACTGCCAAATCACGAAGAAGAAAAAAATCAGGTACTACCACTATAAATTTACTATGTTTCTTGTCCTGAATTGGATTTGTAAGATTGCTTGAATTTCCTGCTTCTATCTTGAAAATAAAATTTAACTCTCAGATGGGCATCCAAACGACTTCGCATTTATTGTTATGCCACTATCATCACGTATACAATCGTACGTTGCGTCAATTTACGATCTCTTAAGCAAATTTGTTGAATATGACACCGTAAATCAGTGCCAGCGGATTAACATTTCGGAAACAATACACCGAATATTAGATTGTACAGGGTATTAGTACCCAATATTATCCTTAAACTAAATATATATCGTGGCATTTGTGCTAGAACTTAAATATTATTTCGAAATTTATATATCTCAATTTAATCTAACCTTTAATGAGTTAATATGAAGGATTGCTTTTATCTCCATTACAAAGACGTTCCTAACGGTGGCCATATACACTTTTTTCAAAAGAGAAAGATATCAGGATTTATACTTATACTTTGATGGCGTTAGCGAATCTGCAAGGAATACTGAAGAGTAAATAGCATGGTGAAAACTACATACATTGATACAATTCCTACAAACCTACACCACGGTTGAATATTAACCCAGAGAACCACTTGTCCTTTAATATAGTGCTATTAATCCTACACGCAGAGAGATAATTATCAGATAGATCCTCAAAAGAGTTTTTGGAGGCTTTTGGTAGTCAATAGCGCGACACTTGGAGCTAAAGCACATTGATATAATAAACAAACACAAATAAGAAGAGCTTAGTATCCGAGAGGGTTCTATCCAAATATATTACATTTTTCAGCGCTAATAGGAAAGTTCAAGTTGCTGTTGAAAAATTAGAGCGCGGCAACTACCACCCCACGGGTCTGCTCGAGTATGGTTGACCAAACAAGTATTGTCGCAAATTTCTCTACCCGTACCAAAAAAGATTTCCCGTGGATGGTTTGATGTGAGAACACCAAACGAAATTAATAAGGCTGATCTTTTGTTATTCCCGCATGATTGGTATATCAAATGGCTTTATACCAACTCTTTAAAAGCCATGTTATTTTTAATAAATTTAACATAAATTATTATCGCCTTTTGAGCTTTAACGGTTTCGAGTAAAAGTTCTGGTTTTGTGTGGTTTGAGAGCCAATACACTGGTGTTGTTGTTATTGTTTTATAATATATGGGGCATTTGAACAGTTCTGAATAGTATTGCGTTGTACAAGAAAGTTCTTTTTAGTGAACAGTAAATACCTCAAAGTACTCCCCCATGGACTTCAGCCTCAGTCTGATAATCCAATCAGTAAATTGGCATGTTTTGTTTTGTTCTTGATACATTTAAAAATATGCTCATCCGCATGGCGGCTTTCAATTTGTCCACTCCTCAGCAAAACTCTGATCACGGGATTCAACCCACGAAAAAGGATATGTAAGCCATTTGAGTCGTCATATCGCAGATAAATACATCGTTTACCGGTGTCATATCGTAGATAAATATCTCGTTTACCGGTGTCATATCGTAGATAAATACCTCGTTTACCGGTGTCATATCGTAGATAAATACCTCGTTTACCGGTGTCATATCGTAGATAAATACCTCGTTTACCGGTGTCATATCGTAAATAAATACCTCGTTTACCGGTGCGCGGACCGGTTAATGTTCCACAATTTGTGTGCAACTTTACGAAGGTAAATGATGGCTAGTAGATCTAGCAGAGTCAGGCACAGGTACCTGGAATAATAGGCCTTTTGTATCGAAAAATAATACGTATAAACTCTCTTGGCTGTTTGACTATCTCGAGTAATTTGTGGCCTTTGCCCT
Source organism: Unio delphinus (assembly GCA_029339505.1). Taxonomy (NCBI): domain Eukaryota; kingdom Metazoa; phylum Mollusca; class Bivalvia; order Unionida; family Unionidae; genus Unio; species Unio delphinus. The sequence continues at coordinate 4,917,530 of JAQISU010000088.1, forward strand.
TTTGTTTCCTATCCAAACTTTATTATGTTCTCACAAGTGAGGTTCAAAAATATGAACCAGTGTTTCATCTCCTGTGACAATCAGACTCAAATATCTCTTGGCATTCTTTTCATATTTGGCGATACACTGTTTGGCATATTCAACCTCAGTCGTTTATTGTCAGATGTCAACAAATATAAGACCGATCATACACAAACCTTTTGAACTTCAAATGATTTTTTAATATACAATATTATGAACAGCTGGCGAATAAATGTCCATAATAATGCAAATATCTTCGACTGTGTATCTAGCATCTTTATCAATTGCCAACTTCACAGCTCTTCCGGCTCACGAGTCTCAGACAACGATCCGCAACCATCTTTAAAACCATTACACCACCTCAGACTTTTAGATATGACACAGAATTACATCTGTAACTTTATTCAAGATACCAGTCAGAGTACATTAAGAGCTTAGCAGTTTTCTCCTACTCCGACATATTTTTATCACTGTCATTTAACTATGTGACGTCACATATATCTGAAAGTGCAGAGGCAGGTCACTTTTTAGAACGGTTATTTTGTCGATCAATCAGTAATATGCTGATTCACTGGTTCAAGTAAACAAAAATGATATTCAGAACTGTTTCAATAACCGACGTACAGAAAACATTTATTCCTGCGCTCTCGTGAATCACGGGTACCCGCCTGGTATTATGGAATAACATAAATAAATATCATGTGGAAACTTTGTAAGTTTGGAAAATGATATATTGATGACATCCTACCTAGATACCATCATGGTACTTGAATTTCTTATGAAGTGTTGGCCAGGGCATTTGTCTTACATCCCTTCCTTGGCATTTTAAATTAGAGCAAGTTTAAATTGGAATGATTTATGTCTCCATCCTTTTGATTGTTTGGTACTATCACCAAGATTCTTAACTGAGAAAGCACAGTCGCATAGAATAATATATATATATATATATATATATATATATATATATATATATATATATATATATATATATATATATATATATATATATATATATATATATATATATATACATATATATAATTGCAGACGATATGGTGCATTACATTTGATTTTAATTGTTTACTGTCGTGACACTGCTCGATCAGTTCACACAGCATGAAAAAAAATCAGTAAGGATGTGTACTAGTATGTTGATAGATTTTGGCATTTACAGTTGGAGTCCGGTAATTATATTAAATAAACTGGCAGTAAATAAATTAACAACTTTAACAATTTGAATATTCATTTAAAATGGTTTTCGTATCTCTTTGGTCATATTTTTCTTCAGAGTTAGTATTTCGCTAGAATTAAAAGTAAGCAGCATCAAAGTTCTGAATATGGTTGAAAAAAGACCCTTAAAAGGACCTATCTAGATCAAACCCATTAACTAATTAGAGAACTCCTAAAACAGCGTGCAATATACCAAAAACGGACATTTGTTGTTGTTGTTGTTGTTGTAGAGTTTAACGCAATTTTTCAGCACACGATGGACTATACATGGTAGCCAGTATTATTGATGGAGGAAGAACCCGGAAAGAACCACCGACCTACGAGAAGCTACTAGCAAGCTTTCTCACATAACTACATTAGACGTATCTTAGACTCGAACCGACTCAGACAGAGGTGAGACGGCAGTGATCCGTAACGAAAAGCGCTTTAGACTACTCGGCCACTCGGGGCTCTTAACGGACATATGAGATTAGTCCTAAATTATTTACAAACTGGGATGGCCTCTATCTCATTGTGAAATATCTCAGTGACTTTGTACGTCGCATTCAGAAATCTCCAACAAACAAGCCCAGCGTGGTTGATTATACCCGACTAAAGCTGTCCTTCGGCGACTGTAAAAATTTATGGAAGGACGACATTAACTTGCAGATGGAAATCGATAGTAGTGCTTCTAAAGATGAAAGTGATTTGGACACGTATGAGAGTACAATGACATTCCGGAAGTTTTGGAGGACGAGTGCGGCAAGCGGCTACGACACCCAACGCAGAGATTTGACTCTGGAATGTCGAGTAATTTGGACAGTTTCTGTTGGAAGTAAATAATTTACCGCCGAGTCTCCCATTGAATGTTCCAAAGCCATAATTTTTTAATGTATAAACCAATAATGAACTCTTGTACAACGTGCGTCAGATGAGAATTAAGTTCAAGACTACTAAGCGCTTTATACCAATACTGGTTAACTTGCTTACATCAACTAGATTTATTTATTTAGTTGTGTATTAATTTATTTATCCACATTGGAATTTTTATCAAAACTGGGTTGCATACGAAGAATAAGCACGCGGTAAATTCTTCAAGACTTTGACAAATTGGAAATTACGGTAAAAATGATAAAACAAGAAAAAAATAGCACACAAAAGCAACAAAATTAACAAATATTTATAATAGTATTCAGTACATTAAAGGTCAGCAGCAGCATTTTTAATTACTTTTCTGACTGATGTTTATATTACTAATATTTTTACTAGTACTAGTACTACTACTACAATAACGTCAACATCTAATAATAATACAACAATAGAAGTACGCGTAATTTTTGTCATTCGATAACTTTATTCTGTTTTATATCTGTTTGCGTCATTTGAGCAATCTATACTTAAATACACCCGTTCTTAAATGTTGAACGCACGCTTCAAAACAATTAATAAAATCCGAAATACTAAGACTGGGTTTCCGTTAACCTGCTTTTTTTTATACATTCATCACTCCCTATACACACAAATGCGCCCTCTCAGCGTGTGGTGACGGCAGTTTCTTTAGCTGATGATTGCATTCTTGACCAATAAATATATTATTTCATAACAAGTTTTAATAATATTAGTTCTGTTTCGATAAATATTTCCATCCACATCACGCACATTTCTTCTTGGACTACATTACCTAAAGCATTCGAAACATGTATTTTCAAACATTTTACTTGGGGGGTGAATATAAAGATGTCGGAGCCGAGTAGGTGGATATTAATGTAAAGGGTGCAAACAAGACAAAAGCCTAGGTTGTCAGGAGCTGTTAGAAGTGGGCACCATATTTCGTGCCCAAAACACTAAGCAGTATTTGAGGCAGTACAGGACTCTTCATAATTAAGTGAAGTGAACGTATTATCTACCTTTGATCAGGCCCTAAATCAAAGCAACTCCCACACTCTGATCATACTATAAGTAGAGCTTTCTCTTCTACTAAAAATCAGTATCAGTTCTCCTTTTGTCTGCTTTTCAACGACAAGAGAGTTTTCATTACTTAAAGTAAAGAAGATGAATTATTTTTTCCAAATTGCAGTTCTGGCAGTAGTGTGCTTGCAAGTTTTGTCTAAGCCTCAGTGTGAGTCTGGGGTATTCAAATTGATCCCAAAGGATGACTGTTCAGGGTACTATCTTTGCAATTGGGGAAGGGCCATAGAGATGCCAGACTGTCCCAAGGGATCACTTTTTAGCACCGTTAGCCATTCCTGTGTACCTAAAGGGAGCATATATGACGTTTGCTCTTCACAGATGACACACGGAACCAGTAACAATAGTAATGCTCTCTCTCTCTCTCTCTCTCTCTCTCTCTCTCTCTCTCTCTCTCTCTCTCTCTCTCTATATATATATATATATATATATATATATATATATATATATATATATATATATATATATATATATATATATATTATACATACATGCATACATCCATACATACATACATACATACATACATACATACATACATACATACATACATACATACATACATACATACATACATACCGAGGATGATACCATTTCCGGATGAATCCTGTTTTCCCATATATTTATCTTTACTTCGGTGATTCGGTGGAATCCATTGACTTCTGTCGTGACTTTTGACGTATTTTCAGGGTTACAAGAACACATTACAATAACTGAGCGGGGTTTGCGATAGTTTTACCAGATATTTGCCTTTCTAGACTATAATGTTCGCAAAATAATGTTGTCAATGATTTTGACTACAATGGTTGATTATGATATTATCAGCCAAATGATAAACAGGTCGCAAATGAAAAATAATAGTCACGCATTATTGTTCATACTAATTTTGCTGTTATCAACAAAGCGTCAAATTTGGACACGGTACGTCACAGACGGTTTATTAATCTCGCATGTGACTTTCTCTGTGGAGAATTTTCAGAACCTGAGCTGTATTTAATGACAATATTTTTGTGTGTATTGTAGAAAAGTAGATTAGATGGTCTTTTTTGGAAAGTATTATTTTGTTAAACACATATCAGTTTTTATTTTGTGCAGAAGAACCTGAAACCATTGAAGAGAAATGCCTGACTGGTTCTAAGATCATACCACATGTAGATGAGTGCCAACTATATTATAACTGTAGTGTCAGGTACCAGACCATTCCTCGCTACTTTGAACAGCACATGGATGAATGTTCCTACCCAAAGCTGTTTTCAACCGTTACTAACCAGTGTGAGGACTTTGACAAGGTCATTTGTGGCGAAAGAACTGAGCATAAATCTGGATGTAAGTAGTTTGAATAAAGAAAGGTATTCCATAGTAAATGCATTGATGTCCGTGTATCGGTTTACATTAAATTAAGTCAAGTATTATTGATGCTATGTAAAACTACTTTTGGCGCACACTCGCATACTATATATACTGCTTTGCTGTTCGATTTTAGTAAAAGTATAAACTAAAAAGAAGAAAAATGAAATGTGTACACATAAAGCGTTATGGATATGACAAACGTCCATATTTTTCACCCCTATATATCAAAGCATTTAAGAAAGATTATGGCTTTTGCATTTTCCAACACGGAAGCAGTAATCACGAACTTTAAAGCCGGTTTTTTTACACGGTAGTCAAGAACAATTTTCATCATGAAAACGTCAGAATATTTTATATCTATTTTATTAGATATTTAATGTATTTGTTAGTTTGTTGTTGTTGTTTTTTTTTTTTTTGTTTTTT